>JASDQU010012346.1:156057-167041 GCA_032191745.1 Picea mariana
GCTTTATTTTCTTCAAACTTGGTTTGAAGGTCGTCCTTCTCCTGCTGTGCAAATTGGCGTTAATCTATGATTTCCTCTTGTGCTTGCTTCAGGTCCACTGAGGTATATTCTTTTTCTTCCTGCACGTGATGAAGGCGAGCTTCGGTCACATCAGCTACTCTGCGAAGTTGGGTAGGGTCATCTCCCAACTCTGGTTCTTCTGGTGACAGGGGCACAATGGACACTGCATGACTGGAGTGAAGGAATTGTTGTACTCCTCTCAGCTATGTCTCAATTCTATCATACATGGCTTCTTCTTTAGCATTAGTTCTCTACAAAATATCTTCTGAGGCATCGAATACAGTTTCGATAATGAAGTCGAAGTCATCAACCGTGAGTACAGTCTGTAGCTTCGGCTTACTTGCTTTGGACTTCTTCCGCGATGTAGGTTTCATTGGGGAAACCTTTCTTTTCTTGGATGTCTCTGCCTCTTCAAGAGGGTTCCTAGGCAGTGTTACTTTGCCTTTCTTTTGCTTGCTTTCTTCCCCTTCTTTTTCTTCTTTGTCCACTTCGTCGTCTCCTCCTCCGCTAGGTGAATCTGATGCAGTCTCTTTTGATGTGTTGTGTATTTCCTATACATCTTCCTTATTTTTCTTCCTGCTACTGTTGGGTGCATCATACTCTTCACAAGTAACCACCAAACTTCCAATGAGGTTGGTATCGGACAGTGCTACCTAGTCGACTGGTATAAGAAACTTTGCAGACCATTCCTTGGTGATTTCTTCCAGGTCCTCCTCTGTGAGCTTGTAGTAAGACTGAATCTCTTCTTTACTTTTCTCTGCACATGTAGTAATATAAATAAAATGCCTATCTGTGCGGAACTTCATAAGGGTCATAAACCTGTCCAGGGTATTCAACATCATATGAGGGAAAGACTCAATATCCCTCTTCAGTTGTAGGTAGTAGGTATGGAATATTGCATTCGAATGCCATTGTTTCCCCATATCACTTGAATACTAGAGTGTGGTGAACTTCGCAGCTAGTGGCTCGAATGGGTCAATGTCAGGGAAGGTTGCACTTTCTGGCATCTCCTAAGTAGTAAACGTGATGAGGATCAGCATTCAGCTAAAATGGAACTCATAGCCTTGATCGTGAACTTCGCAACAATCCAATTCTAACTCGCTAACTAAGTAACTAGCCCAGTTCATCTGGAGTCCTTCCACGCATTTTCCAGTGAGGTCAACGACAAATCCTTTGACTTGCATGGGTCTATTCTTTCTTACTAGATTATCAGCAATCAACTGGAAAGAAAGGTGCACTGCATCATTCTAAATGGAGGATACCTTGTAGCCTCGCGTCCCTTTCTCTACATCGCCATAGGTGTCTTTGATCTTTTGTGCCAAGGCGTGGTCTGCAGCCTTCCCTGGATAAAAGTCTTGCAAGTCTGGTCCCTACAAGCTCAATCGATGGTGATGCATTTGTCTAACCATAGATACCTGCCATGGAAGCACGCCAACAGGATCTTAACGCACTTGTTAACCTCTTGGTGCCTTCCAAAATGTGGTATCTTCATCTTATTCAAGACATTGGACCTCGTGATGTCCATAGTTCACAGCTGGGGGATGATCTTCGACTTCTTCCCCTTCGTCTTGGTCAAATATTTGTGAGATGTGATCATTTCATAGATCTTGCGTTCTCCTAGGTTATAGTCACTGATATTCAAGGTTGGAATCCTCTCCAACTACGGTCTGACTACTTGTATTCCCTTCGGAAGATACGTAGTGATGAATGTGTAGTCGAAGTCCCTCGAGACACTGTCACAACTCACCACACCGGCCAAGGTTGGGATGTAGTTGGGTAGGATGGATGGAATTAGCTTCGCATTTGCCAATTGATCTCAATGCTTGGTTCTTTTCTCAGTCGCAGCTCAAGATGGTCCAGATCCACAAGAAATCGACGGGGAGGTTTGCACTCATCGCGTCGATGAGGCTTGGATGCCTGTGGACATCACCTTCTTGGCCATGAGGTCTATTACAATCTCTTCGATAGATTTTTCTGTTGCGCTAATTTTATCTGACATGCACACTCGAGATCTAATATCTCAGGTTGATGAACAATACTCACTGTAACAGAATAGATGGCGAGGTCTCAATGATCACTACGAGAAATCAACTAGTTGTATGTGGGCTCAGATAAACACAATTGGAAAAAGTGTTCTCGGTGCAACACTCGACGAGATAAATATATAACATTGTAACGGGTTCTTTCAATAGGTCACTAAGCCTTATTCAATGTAATTCCATTCATTATGGCATGGTCCCAATGGTCCAATGGAAAAATTTCAGGCCATAACCACTTTCCTAACCGTTCAGGAGCATCGATCTAACGGTCATAATGCCTCCAACAGTTATATTTCTCTGCCATGGTGAAGTGTCATTCTATGTTGCACTGATATTCCGGCAAAGTTAGAGTCCTGGAAACCTTTCTTATGCGAAGTATTCTTTGGAACTTCTTGCAATTTTTCTAACTTTTCCCTCTTCTTACTGAGCTTTTTAGCCTTCTTTCCTGTGATCTGAATCATTTGTTTCCACTTTCCATTAGCGTTCTTATCTCCTCTTGGCATGATAACTTTGCACTGTGGAGGGTCTTTCATAGGATTCAAGGGTAATACTTATTCTCTTTCTGGGGTAGGCACTCTAATCTCTTATATAGACAGGTGTCTCCAATCTTCATGTGTCCTTTCAACTTCGACATTCATATCTTTCGTCCTTATTAGCTTTGACTGGTTCTCTTGTTCTTCTAGTAAGTGCGCTATTCTCCTAGCCATGAAATATCATAGTTATTTCTTTTTCTATTCTAGATCCTCCTCTTCTTGTTTCCATTGTATCTGATCTTTCTCAATTTAGGTTTTTCCTAGCAAGATAGCAAATGGGGTGTTGTTCTCAACAAACTTAACGATCTCAAATTCTTCTTTTCTCGAAGTTCCATGAGCACTCATAGACATCTGGGTAAGTCTTCCACATAGGGTTATCATCTTTCCTCTAAATAATCCTATTCTTCCTAATGAAGGAACCATAGCAGGATTTCCCAGAATTTCCCAAGTTCTTTATGTCATGATATTCACATGTGTTTCCTCATCCAAGACACAGTCTATGTCGAAGTCTCCTATTCTTGTTCTATGTACTCTTTTTATTTTAAGACCTCTGATAAGTTGATATTTTTGTGGTCATTCAAGGTTTCTTTTATTTGTAGTAATACAGTCTCTGATTCTTTCTGGGGTTCTATCATATCCTTTGTTTCTTGGCCTGTCTTATAGTTTTATTGTTTCATATTCATCTTTTCAACTTTAGAAATCATCCTAGGACAATCCAAAACTTCATGGTCCATAGCATTACAACAAAAACAACTAGGTCTTCTACTAGGGAATTCCTTAGCAAGATGTCCCGGTCTTTTGCAACTGTAACAAAGGGTTAATCCTCTCTTTCTCTTAAGTGATCCCCAANCATTAGCAAGATGTCCCGGTCTTTTGCAACTGTAACAAAGGGTTAATCCTCTCTTTCTCTTAAATGATCTCCAACCCTTCCTGTACCACGCACTGGGATCACAGTAAATAACCTGCAAAAAATTCTTTCTAGGATCCTGCATCCATTTGTCAGTCCAAACATTCTTTCTATGCATAGGGATAGCATACCTTTCATTATTTCTATCAGATCTATTCATATCAAATCTTTTTTCTTCTAACTGTGCCCTAGTTTTCATATTAGGACAAAATTTATCAAACATACCTAGATCCATACTTTCGAAACAAAAATTTTCACTTATCTTACCTTTCTCGGAGCACAAAGCTTCAAGATATTACCTCTTTTCTTCAGATCGGACTTCTCTTCTCAGCACAGAGCTTCACAAGTCAAGTATAATATTGTGCACTAAAGCAACAGATGTACACACATAGCTTTCTTTTCTTCAGTTCCCAACAATCACAGTTTCAGGTCCTGGCAATGAAACCATTTGTTGGCACAGGGGAAGACCCAGGTTTCAATGCTTCAACAACGCACCAACAAAACCCTAACTACCGACCCTTTCAGCAACATCTGAAAGCAAATGAAGTCTCACCCGAGGTAGAGACAAGGGTGGTTACATGACTCCAGTGTCTGTAACCTTAGCTAGGACACAGATCTTTGATTACACCACTCTAACAAGCACTTAGCAGTTAACATTCATCATTATTTAACCCTTATTCACATTGCATATCCAAACCCTAATTACAAAGCAGCGCAGTGTTCTACCAAATCTAACACATTCAAGCACTTAGCATGGAGAGATAGATTATATCTAACATTCATTCACATTACCAAGCACTAAGCTATTATACCAGATGCATCACACATAAATATATCGACACTAATCATAAATCACATCACTAACATACAACCATAATGCACAAAGCAACCATAACACAGGATATACGTGTTCACCCCAGTGTGGCGCTACATCCACCAACTCTTCTCTTCTTTATTATCTTATGTCAATCTTCTACAAGCACAAAGCCCAAAAACCCTACTCCGCATAGGACAGGAGATCTGTGCACCTCATCAGATCCTCCTTCCCCGAGTTAGGTTATAGCACAAAGCCTTCTTACATAGTCTATACACAGGCCTCCTACAATCACTTGCACTTATCTCTGCAAGTCTTAACACATAGTATGCACAAATCATCCACAACTATTCGCACTTAGCACATTGGCCTTCACTTGCCCCCCTACTTACATTGACTAGATTTCTATTTATACATTACAAAATGGACCTAAACATGGATAAACCCATGGGCCGACATCCCATACCCGTTACATAAACCGTAATCCCAAAAATTTCCCTAAAAAGGGGCCGAGATCCTGCGATCTCTACTTCGACTTGCACTCCGCCTTTGACCAGCTTGTCGAAGTCCTAAAAGAGGTCAAACATGACCAAGGATCTCCAAAACTTGGTCAAGGGCCAAAAAAATAGTTGGCACCAAAATGACGAAGAAAGTTATATTTCCCTTGTATACTTTAAATCTAGGGGATTGTGTGTGGGGGAGGCAATTGAACTATTGCCTCAACCTTCAGAGGACCTACCATGGTCCCTTCAGTCGACATGATAAAACCTAATAAGCGACCCGATATTACACAAAAACTACACTTTTTAGGATTAAGGCGAATCTGGTAATAGTGACACTTCTCAAAGATAAGTCGTAAGTGGGTGGGATGATCGGATCTCTTACGAGAATGTGATGCCAGATCATTAAGATACGCCTCAACTATTTTCTTGAGATCATGGAAGGAGAATGGCATGGCCCGCTTAAAAGTGGCTCCATCATTCTTAAGGACAAAAGGAATTTTGTTGTATGTGAACATACCCCAAGGACATATGAACACGATCTTATGTTGATCGTTGGGTTTGATCTAAATCTAGTTGTACCCAGAAAAAGCATCCATAAAACAAAAGAATTCACAGCTCGCACATTCATCGACAATCTAATCAATGAATGGGGTTGGAAAATTATCTTCCAGGAAAGCTTTGTTCATATCATGAAAGTACATATACACACAAATCATATCTTGTTTTTTGTTGACAGGAACAGGGTTTGACACCCATTCTGTCAATTGCACTAGATAGATGAAACCATCCTTAATGATTTTCTTTACCTTAGCCTTGATGGTCGTTTCCTTGTGAGGATTGACTAGGCGAAGCCTCTGCTGGACCAGCTTAGCATCGGGGTAAGTCCTTATCTCGTGTTCGACTATACAAGGATGAATGCCTGGAATCTCCTCATAAGATGAGGAAAAAACGTCTCGAAAATCTTGAAATAATTCAGTGTATATCTGAATCTCCTTCGAGGAACAATACGCTCCGATGAAGATGTTTTAAACGATGTCAGGGGTTCTAGAGATTTCAATCGGAATCGTTTCAACTATACTCTCCATGTTTCCCTCGGCATAGATTATGTGCATGGCCAGAGGGGTAATAAAACAAGTAGAATCTATATTCATGGTCGTAATGAACTCTCCTCCTTCTACTCTCCTCAGATCGGGTAAAAAATAAGATCTATGGTGAAGATCATCCCAAGGTATATTCATCCCATTCATTGCCCCCAAAATTTCCTTGTCGAAGGGCAAGACCAAATCCAAAGGATCATGAGTAGTAAGAGAGTCTTGATCCCAAATAGGCTCGAGAACGTGATCTAACTGCTATGGGGGAGCCAGATCAGGGTTGGTCAAGGTTTGTTGGAAAATTTTGTATGCAACCTCAGTAGTGGATAGAGGTATAGATATTCCAGGATGCCTTACCCATTTCATGTAAGCCGACAGGGATGGTAAAGTCCACAGGTCATTAAAATAACTCGTTCAAAAAGAAGCTACTTGAAAAATCACAGTCTTCGATTGATTGAGGACAGTCGAAATAAAATTGACATCATTCGAAGGTGGAAGATAATAAAAAGTCCCCATTACAAATGGAAAAAATATATAACCTAAGTTGTTGGTACATAGGTACTGGGTTGTCAATCATCGAGACAGTGAATGCCCCTGATGAAGGGTCAAGATGAGAGAAGGATAACTAATCAATGGTTATGATCCGACCTTTGTGAGGAAAACATAAGACCTGAAAAATGGTAGATACAATCATTGTCATAACGTTGGTCCAACTCTGTCCTAACAAAATATTGTAGTCAAGAGGTGCATCGACTACTTCTACCTCCACGCACATGGTTTTTCCCTCCAAATACACGAGGAAGGAATGGATTATTCCATGTGGTCTAAAATATCGGTCATCAAATGCAATTAACAACATCAGTGATAGAGACAACTCAGGTTGTCCAATGGCCTTCCAACATGCCAACAACATCACGCAAGTCGAGGCACCCTCGTCTACCACCATGCGGAAAATGTTTTGTGTCAATGATTTTGTGGCATAAACCACTACTATATGAAAAGTGATGTGGTGAGGCAGACGAGGTTTATAATTGGTAGAGTAAAAAAAAATTATTCATGAGTTAGCAGTCTCGACAGCACCCAAGGCAGATAACAATGCTTTCATCTATGAGAGGAAACTCTAGATAACTTCTAGAGCATACATTGCACAAGGATTTTGTGTCGGATCCTCCACAATGGAGTAGTTATGAGCCTCCCTTGTTTTTGGGTTGTGAGAAGCCTTCTTAAATGCACCCTTAGGGATGTGATTCATAGTTTCTCCCACATTGTTCCCAATATGAAGAGGAGGCAACAAGTTGGAAGCTTCTTTTCCCTTTTCAGCAGATTCCGACATTTTGTAATCATGAGCCCTAGTCTGCAGATGAGCAGTCGATCTCATCATGTATATGTTTGTGGCTCCATTATTATAATTAGGTGTGGGGGATCCCTAAATTCCCCTAGGCTCATTCGTGGATGAGAAATCTTGGAACATATTTTTCCCTTGTGGGAAAGGGTTGGTTAACACAACAGGTTGTTGTTGTGCCAAGAGCTTCTAGGATTCCTCAAGCCAAGGGAATTGGTGAGTCAAGTGATCGTTCATGCAAATCTTACACAAAAACTTCACCTTCTTATTTTTTTGTTTTTACCCTCGCCAACATTATTCACATCCTTGTTATCCCCCTTACCCGTCTTGCCTTTGGATTTCCTATTTCCCTCAGGTTGTTGGTTACCCTTTGGATTTGTTGACTGTACACTATGTACTTCCGACGTTTGGGTTACAGGGGCAGCCAAACCAAAATTTTGGTTGGCCATAGTATGTTGAATCGATAATTGTAGCAATAGGTTAGTCAACTGATATGTGGGATTACTTTATGTTGATCCTACTATACCATCGGCATGAGGCCCAAACTTCTATTCAGTCTTGTCAAAATTTGATCATTGTTCATCCGGGAGGATCTCGTACAACATATCAGATTGAGATTAAATCAATTCTAGTTTCTAGGCGCTCATAATTTCCTCTTCTTTGGAAAATAATCTGGAAGTTGTGACGTCTTTGGAGACACAAGGCACCAAGGAATTTAGGAACAACTCAAGAAAAAATGTGGGAGGGACCTTCAATTTGATCAAGCTATTTCAACAACACCATTCTCAGATGTGATCTTAGATATGGACAGCCTTCGTTTGCTTTAAGTTGGCTAGCAACTCGGTCCCGACATCGTATCTCACTGGTAACTGGAAATGCTTTAAGAAAAACATTGCCATATCATCAAAGTAATAATACTACAAGTTATCGAGCTCAGTATACCATTTCACAGCACCCCCTTGTAAGAGTGCATTGAAATAAATGCAACTAAACGGAGTCATCCTTCAACGAGTTGGAGGAGAACCATAAATGAAATGTCGTAACATGATCACCTAGATCTTTGCCAGCCTTTCCTTCAAACTTAGGTATGTCTGATGGAAACTTAGTCGACATGGGGGGCCAACGTGGATCATGACAGATCGGATCGTTCAACAACTTTGACAAGTCTAGAAAATGAATATTTTCCAAGAAAGGTAACCTATGTTGTGGTGGATTCAAACGAAAGAGGAGTCTTGTTTTTTATTGGCACTAGGTTTCCATGAAAATTTTTCTTGTTGCCCAAGGTATTGGTAGAAACCACAGTGTCCTTGGCTAGTAAAAGGAGGTTTCTCTTGATTCTACATCATCGAAAGATTCACATAATTCGAGTACATACCCTGGGTAGGGATTTCTCCCTGGAAGGTATTCCAAGGACCTTGGTTGGGGATGCCCCTAGTTGATCCTCCTAGCATAGGTATTGAACCCTGCTTGTGGTTTCACTAAGAGTGGAAGGGGTTTCCACTGATCGGCATCCCTTACGAAGGAAAATATCCTTACTAGGGATTTCCAAGACCTTGAGAGGAGAAACCTCATGTCATCACTCCCTCTGAAGGAACGAAGCCTTGCACAAGGTTGGGTTGATTAAATACGGGGTTTCCCCATGAAGAGAAAGCATTGTTTTCGAAAGCACCAAAAACAGAAAAAGGCATAGGCCCAACCAGATTCATACAGGACTGAGGCCCAAGACTACCTCCATTTAACAAGATGGAACTAGTATAGAGCCTGAATGGCTACTAGAAAGCACCTTCGAGCAAAGGGGACGAAGGAGGGATATGACCTCCACCATAAGGGATATCATTAAACGAAGCGGTAGTACCCGTGAAATATCATTACAAGGGAGCACTAGAACTCCATGCCCCTAGACCAATAGTCTGTAGAGTAGAGCAAGTTAAGGTTGATCTAGAGTCGAAACCCGACATCCCATACGAAAAGGGACTGCCAGACGTTTTATGTATAGAAGGAACAATGGTCATAGTCGTTGAAGGGACTGGGCCACTGCCAGAAGTTGTAGGTTTCTGGAAAGTCGTAGTCCTTATAGGTGGAGGTGGGGGAGGGGGCACGACACCTCCTACCGTGAAAACCAATATGGAAGTATGTGGACTCCCATAAGAGGTAGAATTAGTTTCTTCCATCGTCGCTCATTTAACAAAATGATGTTCAGGTGGATTCACCTCAGTGGGTACTATCTGAATAAGGAGTGGTGCTGATAAATCAGTGATCGAAGGGTTTGCGGGCCTGAAGCCTTCAACTTCAAGGTCAGAAATGGTGGACTCCTCTGGTGCAAGTGTATATTCTCTAGGATCAAGCTCAGTCACAACTTTTAGTGGCCCATGCACTTCAAAATAACCCTCTTGATATAGCCTTCCCATCAGTGGTGGCAGAGGTGGCTCCAAAGTAACTGGTGACAGGCCTTGAAGCCTACATGAATGATGAAGTTTTTGATCTTCCACCTTGTGAAATGATCAACTGATACTCTAATCTTACACTATCACTAAACACAAATCACACACTAAAAATTCCCTAAAGGAAAATCAAGCAATCAACATATTGGAAGGAATAATAGTTACGTCAATCAACATTAGAGAAACTTACCAGTGCAAGTGTAGCTAGAACACGGAAACACCCTCCGGGTATACTCTGCAAAGTGTGATCCAATGTCTACCCTAGATACTACGGTATACCCCCGCAATAACCTATGTAAGTCCCTACAAAACGAAAACTAGGTTTCCAGCTCGGAGCCAGTCATCAAGTGGGTATAGTCGATAGTCTGGTTGATCGTAATGAGGAGGATAAAAAAGTTTGAATCCTTTCAAGGGTACCAAAGGAAAATGGTCTAGAAGAAAACTAAGGATATTGAATGGATTCGAGGTCCACGAAGCTCTGTAGTCAAATGTGGTTGGTAAATATCCCAAGAATTACCCTCAATATGTGATCCCCACTATGTTTGGTTCGGATTTGGAGGGGTTATCTCCTCTACTTTTCCTCACGCGACCTTGTCTTTAGCCTCTTTGTTAGAGGGGGGTCCTGACTAACTCTTACAAAACTGTACTTTTATGCTCCCTATCGCAGACTCTTATCTTTATTTAAGAGGCCTTGAAGTGTTTCCTCTCCACACCTATTTCAATGCCCTAAAGCCTAGACTACTTCATGTACCTTATAAACAGAAAATTCTAGTTGATTTTAGTATTAATCGTTGATTTTAAATGGGTTAATTTACTCAATAGGGTACGAAAGTGAAACTTGTAGCGTTATTAAGATATAAAAGAGAAGAAATAAAAAATCTCTTTAGAACATTGTGCAAAAACAAAACTACATTCTACAACTGAAAAAATGGATTGTAAACTTTGACGGTGCAAACTTTTCGAAATATAGACCAAGATCCTAAAATGAAATTTTTTTCCTAGAACTTTTTTTCGTTTTAAAATGCAATACAAACTACTAAAACTTTCAAGGAAGCAACCTAGAAGGAACTTTGGAATCGAAACTATTTTCTTTTGTAAAAACAACCTATGCTACTAATACCAAACAAACATGCACAATAAAATGCAAATGCAGTTAATGAACTACGACAATTTCTTTTTTATTTTTGTATGCTTAGAAATGAAAATAATAAACAAATGATATTTTTTCCTTTTTCAAAGCATAATCAAGGGAAA
>JASDQU010012347.1:48189-59214 GCA_032191745.1 Picea mariana
AGATGGCGCAAAACCGACAGAAGATAAGCGCGGATAGGCACAGGATAGAGCGCAGCTTTGAGGTTGGAGATTTGGTTTTCTTGAGACTCCAACCCTACAGACAGTCATCTCTGAAGAAGAGTGGAGCTGAAAAGCTCAAGCCTAGATTTTATGGTCCCTACAGGATTATGCGTCGAGTAAGCGAGGTTGCTTACGAGCTAGAGCTTCCAAAGGAGAGCAAGATTCATAACGTGTTCCACGTGTCTTGCCTAAAAAAGGCAGTGGGACAATTCACTAACACATCAGAGGAGCTCCCCCCGTTGGGTGAGGAGGGACAATTGGAGTTAGTTCCGGAGGAGGTTTTGGAATTCCGAGAGCGGAAACTAAGGAGGAGGGTCATGAGAGAGTGCTTGATCAGATGGAGAGGGCTTCCGTTAGAGGACGCTACTTGGGAGAGCGAGCAAGTGTTGCAGCACCCTGGACTGGTATTGCTTGAGGACAAGCAATTTCTGGAAGGGAGGACTGTAATGTCCCTTTCCAAATAGGAACTCCAGAAGAGGAGGCTTAATGGTCTAAACCATCCCGTTAGACTATAGCCAGGGCCAAAGAGGGGTAAACAGGGTTACTAGAGGTCACTCCAGTCACAGGTGTTATATTCGGAAAGTGACATTGAGCTCACAAGAGTTAACAACGCTTTACTAGAGGTCACCCCAGTCACAGATGTTATATTCGGAAAGTGACATTGAGCTAATAAGAGTTAACAACGCTTTACTAGAGGTCACCCCAGTCATAGGTGTTATATTCGGAAAGTGACATTGAGCTAACAAGAGTTAACAATGCTTTTAAGTCATTATGAGCTAAAAATAGAAGTCAACAGTGAATTAGGGTTTCAGCAGTGATTTAGGGTTTTAGCATGATTTAGGGTTTTGGAAAACTATAAAGGAAGGGGCAACGACCTAATTCAGCATTATGCAGATTATGACTTGTCATTGAGGAGAAGAGGCGCATCTCAGGAGAGATAGTTCAGTGTATTCCAGGAGGAAGACACCAGTTGGCTGATTTCGGTGTTGAAAGACACACCCTAGTCACCGGGAAGATCATCCTGGTCTTCCATCATTCTTCAGTGCTCCCATATTCTGGGTATTATCTTTTAGTTGCTTATTTGTATTCCGACTAAGATCCTTTTGTCTTTTGATCTAGCCGAGTGTTGTTATTCAGTCGCAGTTGCTTATTTGTATTCTGGCTAAGATCCTTTTGTCTTTTGATCTAGCCGAGTGTTGTTATTCAGTCGTAGTTGCTTATTTATATTCCAGCTAAGATCCTTTGTATGTTGATCTAGTCGAGTATTGTCAGTATTCAGCCGCATTCGGCCATTTTTGTAATGCACAGAGATATCATAATACAAACTTGCAGTCCTTTGTCGCATTTATTATTTGTATGATCATTTATATGTTGTAAACTTTTGATCCTACACACACATTAGTAGCGTTTCCTAGACTAGCTAAGTCAGGAACATTACACTCTAACATAATTGAGGTAGATGGTCACTGGGCTTCCAGATTTCAGTTTGGATCATCAAGAGGTGTGCAGAGGCTGTGCGCTTGGCAAGAATGTCATGGCACCTTTTCCTAGCAACGAGACTCGATCCAAGGGCATCTTGGATCTGATCCATTCAGACGTGGGAGGGCCTATGTCCGGAGCTTCAATGAAGGGCACATCTTACTATGTGACCTTCATTGATGACTTCTCCAGCTAGTCCTGGATCTACTTCATGAAGGCCAAGGATGAGGTCTTCAATCCCTTCTAAGCCTTCAAAGCTTAGGTGGAGAACATGACAGGGAGGAAGATCAAGGCATTGAGGACAGATAATGGGGGTGAGTTCACCTCTACAGAGTTCAATTATTTTTGCAAGGAGGCAGGAATCAAGAGGGAGAAGACATTGCCCTACAACTCGCAATAGAATGGGGTTGTAGAGAGGAAGAACCGGTCGATCATCAGTGCAACAAAGGCCATGATCCATGATCAAAGCTTGCCTTTGTTTTTGTGGGCAGAGGTCTGTAATACAACTATGTATTTGCAGAATAGGAGCCCACACAGGATATTGGAGGATAAGACATCGAAGGAGGCCTTCACAGGTAAGAGACCCGAGATAGTGTTGATATTATGGTAGCTGCGGGAGGTATTAACCTCCATGTGTAACCTTTGGCTAGAATAGAATATTCTGGAAGCAAGGAAACCCTAAACAGATGTGTAAAAACCTTAGAAGACAAGTTGGCTCAGTTAAAAAATTAATATTAAAGTATTAGCCTCTAAAAGGACAAGTCGGTCCAGACAGGTGACAAGAACCACTATAAATAGAGGGCGCTCTAGCTCATTTGTACTCACTCACCTCACTCACTCTCTCAAGTATGGCGCAAGTTTGGAGCTGCAACTGCAAGGATGGAAGGTGGATCTTCTGGGGTGGTTCTTGGTGTCTCTCTCTAGCGCTATCTAGCCTAAGATATGGGCCATACCTCTTGGTATCTCTTGGTGATATTCTTGGTAATATTCTTGATGGTATTCTGATATTCTTGGTGGTATTCTTGGTAAGTGCAAATGCAACTGCTGCAACTGAGTTTTGTTCTTGTTTTGTGGCTGTGGGACTTTTTGTCTGGTGAGCTATCTTTGGAGAAAGATGCGCTCTCTTGGTTATCTGTTTGTTCTAGTGCTACGTCCAGAATCATTCTATCTAGCAAAGGTTATGGTGCTCAGGGGTGGCTGTGTGCCTATGGTTGGGTGACAATAGTGATATTGTCTATGGTAAAACGAGCACATCGAATATTTTAACAGGTTATGGGCCCACACCACCTTCAAGACAGTCTAACCGTTGGAAGGTAGAGTGGCAGTTCCTTGTTAAGCTTGTTGTGGCACCAATTGGAACTGCAGCTAGGGTTTCTGATTTTGCAGTTGCAACAAACCCTAATCCAACTCTTTGGGCACCTTAAGTGAAGCTTTGGACCTAATTCTTGGACATTCTAGTGTGCCTTAGCCTAACGCACCTCTTGGCACCTTTAGCTAGCAAAAACATCGAGTTTGAGTTTTTGGTCAAAGTCAAAGTCAAAAGTTGACTGGTCAAATTCAAAGTCAAAGATTGACTTTTGGTCAAAATTGATTTTGTGGTCAAAGTCAAAATTTCAGGATTTCTAGCTTGTTCTAATCATTCAACCTTTTTGATTCAGTTTCAAACCCCTTCTTGTCAAGATGGTGTCTAGTTTCAGATTAGAAGACAAGCTGAGCGATGCTGCAAATTTTAAAGGTATGCACTTGTATATGCTTTTCATGTTATATCATCCAACAGAGCATGAGTGTGTTTTGCAGGGAATGTACAAGAGACCTTGTCCAAGCAGTGATCTTGGATTCAGTACATTCAGAGGAACAAGCAGTTGAGACTCTAGGTTCCAGGTTTTGATTGATCAAATTGTTAAGTTTCAATTTGCACAATTCAAGTTTGATAGTTGCTATAGTACAAGTAAACACTGTAGTTGTGACAACAATCTTTGAAAGGTTCTATTCCTGTTAGATATACTTGGTTGCATGTAAGTACTATTGATATAGATACTTATTGCACTTGTTTGCAAAATGATCTAACTTCTCCTCTAGGAGATATCTCTTGTTTTGCTCCAGGGCAGGTCACCTTGATAATTTTATGATGACTACCATCCTTGTTAGCATAGATATGATCTTATGAAAATGCTATTGGAAATACTTTTGCTCTTGTTGTTCTTGTTCTAGGCAGGTCACATGCGATAGCTCTAAGAAGGAGCTACAGTGACAATTGCAAACATGGAGCAGATGACTCCATCAAGTGGTGAGGCAGGTGATCTCACCAAGTACCAATTCTAATGGAAGCATGGAAAGCAAAAGGAGTTTTGGACATCCTTCACTCAGATATGTGTAGACCGATGTCTAAGCGAAAGATAAAGATATTGAGGTTCGATAATGGAGGATAACACACCTTCAAGGAGTTCGTTGCCTTTTGTAAAGCAACCGAGATTAGGAGGGAGCTAATTGTCCCATATAATCCTCAACATAATGGTGTGGCAGAAAGGAAGAACCATTCCATTGAAGAATCTGTTAGGGCAATGATGAATGACCAGAATCTATCCACGTTTCTATGGGGAGAAGCAGCGATATGATAACTGTATATTCAGAATAGAAATCCCATTGTATATTGAAGAACATGACTCCAGAAGAAGCCTTTCTCCAAGAAAGAATCCAAGTGTTGAACACTTGAGGATCTTTGGCTGTCAGTCAAGAAGAAAGAATGGAAGGAAGCTATGATGGAAGAATATCAATCCATCATGACGTATGGGAAATTGTGCCTAGACCTGAAGGAAAGTTTGTAGTCACTTCAAAATGGGTTTACAAGATAAAGCATGCAGCAGATGGGAGTATCAATAAATACAAGGCAAGATTCGTGGCTAGAAGGTTCTCCTAGCAGGAGGGATAAGACTATGATGAAACGTTTGCTCCAGTTGCCAGATACACCTCTATTAGAGCCATCATATCTCTTGTAACATCCATGGGTTGGAGTTTACCTCGGATGTAAAGGCCGCTTTTTTCAATGGAGTAATTGAGGAAGAAGTATACATAGATCAACCTCAAGGTTTTGAGGTACACCCGAGAGAAACCCATATATGAAGAAGGCCTTGTATGGACTCAAGCAAGCTCCAAGAGCTTGGTATGCACGAATTGACAGTTACTTGACGAGACTTGGATTTTCCAAGAGCTATGCTGATCCAAACTTTTATTACAAGGTTGTGAATGATGCACCTGTGATCCTACTACTATATGTTGATGATTTGTTTTTGACAAGTGCAGAGCCTCTCATTATTCAGTGTAAGAGGGAGCTAGCCTCTGAATTCGATATGGAGGATCTTGGTCTCATGGATTATTATTTTGGACTAGAAGTATGGTAGAAGCGTGGTGAAATCTTCCTAAGGCAAGGGAATTATGTTGTAAAGATCCTTCAAAAGTTTGGGATGATGGATTGCAAATCTATGGCAACTCCCATGGTGACAGATATGAGGTTGTTGAGAGACTCCGATTTCGATTCAGTAGATTTGTCCCTGTACCGACAGTTGATTGGCTCATTGATGTATTTGGTTAATACCCGGCCATACATTTGCTTTGTTGTGAACACGTTGAGCCAGTTCCAGGTGGAACCTAGACATGAGCCTTGGATAGCTGCAAAGCACATTTTGAGATATCTTCGTGGGATGCTAAATTATGGTTTGAGATATGCCTCAAACAATGATGTACAACTGCATGGATTTATTGATTCAGATTGGGCAGGGAGTGCAGATGACAGAAAGAGTACTTTTGTTATATGTTTCAGTTTGGGATCTGTTATGATATCATGGGCTAGCAGGAAACAAAAGTCTGTTGCACTCAGCTTTGCAGAAGCAGAGTATATTGCAGCTTGTGATGCTTGTACGGAAGTAGTATGGCCCCGTAAGTTGATTTCTGGACTATTTGATCAGGTGCTGGATTTGACTGTGATATATTGTGATAATCAAAGTTGTGTGAAGCTTTCAGAGAACCCCGTGTTCCATGATAGTTCGAAGCACATTGAGATCAAGTACTATTTTATCCGTGATAAAGTCCAGAAGGGAGAAGTGATTCTCTAGTACATCTCCACCGATGAGAAGACAACTGATATTTTGACAAAACCTCTGTACAACATAAAGATTGCATACTTGAGGGACAAACTGGGACTTGTGGAGATACCCTCCCTTGGTTGAAAAGGAGAAGATGACTTCCTTGGTTGGGAGGGAGTGCTGATAAATGGCATCATGGATAGTCAGTGTGCTGGTGGACAGACATTCCCCATGTGGAGAATGGTCGAGGAAGAACAGATTGCTGATGTATCATGGACAACTATTCTCCTAGGGCATTGCCCAGACATGTAGAATGGTCCAGGACAACTATTCTCCTAGGGCTTTGCCCAGACAAGCAGAATGGTCCATCTCCCTAAGTTCATAGTAGTGACCATAGTGGGGAGATTGGTACAGTATAGAAATTTTCCTTGAGTTCACAGTAGTGGCTAGAGAGGGGAAAATGGTCCAGGACAGTCATTCTTCCTGAGTTCACAATAGTGACCAGAGTGGAAAGAATGGTCCTTGTAGCCCATGGCGTGGCTTTCAACATCTGTTGGGACAATCATTCTTCCTGTGTCATAGGCAATGACCAGGATAGGAAGAATGGTCCCGACTCCCTATATCACTCTGTTGAGTGAGTGACTTATGTGAGACAGTCTGTTGAGTGCGCTAAGTCCAACATATGACTGGTTCAACATCATGCCCAATTACTCAGATGGAGTATGGTCTCGAGAGATGATGCAAACGATGATATATTTTGATGCCAGGATGCTACCAGATGATACTGATAGTGATGAGGATGCTTGTGACTTGATCTGCATGATCATGATATAGTCTGTGTGGCTATGATGATGCTACCTGTAGAATGGTCTGCAAGACTATGTGAGCCTTGCCCATACCATGTGAAATGGATGGATGTGTTTGAGACCATTATAGTTAATACCTCCCTAGCTAGTAGGGAGTGTTGATATTATGGTAGCAACTTAGACAACTTTCCAATACTTAAGCATGAACTTTGATGGTCAATTAGGGCTGCCAAATGAAGTTATCAACGAAGTGTTAGGGAGTCTTATGGCTATAGCAAACAATTGCTACAACAACAAGTTCCAACCATAAAATTCAACAAGTAAACCGTTAGAAAGATAGCCAATAACCAGTAGAACAATAATCCGGGTTTAGAAGTCAATTTCCACGGTCGAAAAGTGAGTAAATGATGTAAGAAAGTGCTTTTTTTCTGCATCCCTAATGGCTGTAGCATTAATTCCTTAACAACAATGACATTTACAAGGTTAAAGAAAACTCCCTTAGGGTTTAAGCAACCTTAAAGCATATAGAATTGATTCCAACTTAGACAAATGCAATATCTCGATAAATCACGTGTACCAATGCAATAAAAGATTAGTGCCTTTCCAAATGGGTTGTGGAGTCTTCTTGTATTAGGTTAGGACTACTAAATCTCAAGGGGTGTGGACCCTTTTACTTCCTTGAGATAGCAACCCTAACAAGGTAAAGTCCAGGAGGGTGTAAACCCTTTTACTCCTAGCAACCTTTGTAATAGCATTTTCAACAAACAATAATGATAAAACTTGGTGGAGGTTGTAAATCCTTATACTCCTCCAAGGATCTAGCCAATAACAACCATGGAACAAGAAAGAAAACTAACAAAGTGCAGATTTTCCTTACCAATTCCAAGAAATGCCAAGACAAAACCCTAGTTACCAATCAATTTTCATCACCAAAGCAAAGAGAAAGAGCCTCCAAGAGTAGCGTACCACTTCACTTCATTAGACAAGATAGAAACCATATCACAAAGAGAGAGAGAGAGATAGAGAAAATGCCCAAGAAGCGCGCAAATTTCAGCCAAGAGTGTCTTCTCTCAAGTGAGAGAGTTATGATAAAAGAAAATGAGGTTGATCTCTATTTATATCAACCTCCTAAACATAATTTGGCCACATACAAGGGTAAACCACAAAGTAGGAGTAAAACTTTTCTTTGCTTTGCCCCTTTTACATAATAATAATATTTAATTCAAAATTTGCACATGAAAGAAACCCTATAAGTAAGACGTCACCCTCCTAGGCAAATGTTTTGGCACTTTGAAGCAAATTGTTGGGTTGAGGATGAATGGGCTAGGCCTCCAAAGGCCATGTGTCCTCATGCCAAGCCTCTCTTCCATGATCCAAGGCATCTTTCCTCAAAAGCATGTTGTGTGTCCTCATCACCACCAAAGCCCTAACCCATGCATGACGTCAAGCCCTCCAAGTGTGACGTTTTGGGCTCCAAAGGAAAAACGTTGGAGTAGGGGCTTGGGTTAGGTCCTCCAAGGCCTCTCTCAAGCCTCCAAAGGCTGTCATCATTGTCCGGTGTGTGGGCCATGGTATCCAACCTGTGGGTTTCAAGCCCCAAGGAAGCCCAAGCTAGGCTTGTTCTTCCAAATCTGTCCACCAACTAGGTCCTGGAAAAACAATGAATATGCCCTCCAAGGATCTCAAGTCAAATGCATCATGATGAGTAAATCAAATCAATAAAAGAGCCATCCAAGCATGTACATCAAAAAATACCTCATCAAAATAAACAAGTGCTCAAATACCCTATGCAATTTGCCAAGTTTAGGTATGTGAGAGTTGACAAAGTGACCTATTGGGTGAATCATACCTCAAGTTTAGGAGTGTTTCCCAAGTGGGCCCCTCTCTAAGACATGTGGACAAAGTGACATGGATGGGGGCAAGACTCTTGGGCATGGGGTTCATGATATACAAGGGATTGTAGTATCTCATTTATGGGTGCCTTTGTAGAGGGTGCACTGCACCTTCGTTTTCAATGCATCCGTTTTCCAAACCCATTTATTGCCATTAGTTTATTAACTTCCAAACACTGGGTACTCCCTATGGTGAATCAATTAGCTTGGGGGGCAATACCAAAGTGTCAATTGAAGGGAGAAGTACACATGGTGCCATGTGGGTATAGTCTAGCTTGTAACGCACCTTGTGTAAACCCTTCAACAAGTGGGACATTTATAATTATGTGTTTGCTTTTGCAGGTCTTTGATTTTTTAGGAGAAACATTTCATTATTCTCAAGACCTCTTTGGGCGAGCATCTAGAAGGTTCATGATTGTCTTTTGTCTTTTGCCAGCTACAAGCCTCTGGGCCTTCAACCCCTTCTTCCCATGAAATGAGGAACAATCCCTTCTTGGGTCAGTACACCTGAAAATCCCAAAAGGTAAGCAAATTAGGGGATTGTTATACCCTATCCTAGGGATAACTAAGGATATTATGTATCGAGGCCCACAGGTCCTAGACATGGAGTATCGAGAGCCGTATGACTTGAGCTTGGCCCTGGAGGGCCCATCTTTTCTGTTATTGAATGCAAGTATGTGAGACATTCTGCGACTTACAAACCTGTGAGGTGTGGATCATTGATTCTATGTGAAGTCTTTCTCTTAGCTTACAAACCTGAGAGAAATCCCTTAAGAAGGGTACGTGGTTCCTGCCTGAGACAGAGCTGGGAACGTAGAGATGACCTCCTCCATTCAGAGAGTTGAGAAGAACTCCAGATGATTATCCAGTGGAAAGGCGATCTGTTGAGTTAGGACGTGCCTGTGGCTGAGCACAAGGTGAACGTGTGAAATCCCAAAGTGCTGGGTACATCGTCATGAGAATAGAAAAGAAGATGATGCATTAGCCTCCTCTGAGCAGCAGAGTTGACGAGAAGACTCTAGATGATTCTCTTGTGTGAGGTAGTGGGAAAGAAGATCTGTAGAGTGGACGTGCCTGTGGACGAGCACAGGTGAACGTGTGAAGATCTGGTTCTTTTGTGTAATGCAATGAATCAGAGCTATTACAATTATTGCTCAAAATTAATTAATTAATTAAATAATGAAACCTCCAAACTTAGGGAAATTTAATTAAAAATTAATTAATTAAAAAAAACTAACCTAGACTCGATGGAATTCCGCAAAACTTTCTATGATGTCTTGCATGGTCATTTACAATGATTTCCCTATATAGTTACCAAAACATAAGCCCACTAGAACGCCGTTCATCACTTTGGAGGACATATGTAAAGTGTGAGGGAAAAACTCAAGGGAAATCAGTCAGGCTGAAAAGCCCAACTGATGACCTGAGGATAAAAAACCCTCGGTGAAAGGAACTCTCCTAGTGAACCGATCCCAAGGTAACTGACCTAGACATGACTCATGCAGACCTATTACATTATTAACCCATGCAGGGGTGTGGAAATTCCAATTACAAAAATAAGTGCTGGGCCAAACACAGCCCTGTAGAACCAAAGGTCTTCGACAACATGGGCATCTGATGATGCATCTCTTCATGGCACACGAGTTGACCACCGGTGCTAAATGGACGGTCAACACCTCTCATGCTATACAGGAGACCCTCCCCTCACTCTTACCTCACCATTCTCCTGAGTATTGTTATGCTACCAATTTCTTGCCATCTCTCTCTCTATCATTGTCACTTTGCTTCACCCATTTGTTCTTGAAGAGCTTGGAGCAACTTTGTTGCTACAACCTCTTCCATTGGTAATAAAAGAAGAGCTTTGGAGGAACACTGGGGTGCAAGACTTTGTCTGGATCTCCATGCTATTGTGAGGTGATACTGTTATTATTTTGAATACTTTGTGGATATTGAATATATGCTTAGGTAAATTTTGTTTACTTAGCTAAGTTTAGCAATAGTATTATTGTTAGCTTATATGTTTTGCATGTGTCTATAATATAAACTATGTTGTGTTGTTGATGCATGCTTCACATTATATATTCTTCTTCTCACATTTTGTCCAAGATTTGCAGGTCATCTCTAAGAGGGTTGTTGGGATAGATTCAAACAAGGATGTACCCTCATCATTCACATATACTTCATAAGCTGTTCATCTTACCTTTCTGCTTCTATTCACATTCTTATTTTGGTTGCTAACTCATTAGGTAGGTCAATTAAATACAATTATAATTCTGGTTTTATATGTAAAAAATTTCTGTTGCAAAACAAAAATTTTCTTGACTTTTGTTGAGTGTGTTGCAGCAAAATCAACAAGCAATAGCTTGCTGATTTTTGCAGGTTCTCGCCAGGTTAAGGGTGCATGCTGTCCGTTTTCAATCACAACACACCTTCAAGGACCTCCTTTCAAAGTGGTAACTCTTGTTAATGTTTATGCCATTATTATAGTTCTTTGCATTTCAATAGATAAGAGCATCATAAGAACAAGATCACTGAGAAATACACATTCACAAAAGACACAACATTTATCCTAGGAAACCCTCTAGGGGAAGAAAACCCAGCAAAAACTTCCTTATCATAAATTGCCAATACAATGTTCAAGAGATAACTCAAACCAATACAGATAGTCCTCCCCAAAAGATGCGCCACTCTTCTTCTCCTCTCTCCAAC
>JASDQU010012347.1:70388-113250 GCA_032191745.1 Picea mariana
GTGTGACTTTCCATAGATCCAAAGGCTTCAATCCCTAAAGTTTTTCTTAAAACTAGAGTGCAAGAATACTATGACTGAATCTAGAAGTCCTTGCTCCCACAACCAAGCTTTCAAATTATGATGTCAAAACTTCCAAGCTACCCTCTTGGATCCCCTCCAAAATATGCATTAAAAGATTGATTTTGGAGAACTAGACCCTCTAGTCGACCAAAAGCATGCCAAAAGATTAGGAAAAGATGAATGATGATTCCTGGGCCCCTCCTCCAAGTCCATAACTGAAACCTTAGATTCCCGTTAAAAGAGGAAGAAAGAACCCACACACGCTGCACCATCCCATCCTATTTGAGCTAATAAAGATTACCTCCTGTGAGCTTGAATGAGCAACACAATGGGCCACCCTTATGGTCCTTTGAAAATGCATGTTTTTATGGAAATGCCACTTTTCATGATACATTAACGAGGTCATTTAGAATGTTGAGAGGATAAAAACTTAGGGTAGTTTGCAAATTTCGTCACCCCCCTCCCCCCATTTTTCCAAACTTGGGTGCAGGCCTTGTTGGCCATTGCATTCACCCAAGTATGAAGGATTTACTTCTTCAAATCCTTCTAACAATTTTTTAGTACGATAATGCAATCTATTTAATTGAGAATCTTTAGATGAAGTTTTGAAAACCATATATTATATAACTATCATCGAATCTCCAACCACTATCATTTTTTTTTTATGCCTTAGTTCTTCATAATCCAAATGCCTTTCCAAAAAACCAAACCCTCGACATAATATTTGAGGTTTCATCAATTCCCTACACATATACTAATTTCTACTTTCCTTTGAAGTTAAAAATAACCTCGTACCTACCACTCCTAAAAATGAAATCCCTTTATTATATAATTAACTTACTCCTCTATATATATATAAAATTGTTGATGAACACATAAAGGAAATTAATTAATCCATACAACGCATCTTCACCTTTCGTTAAATAATCTATTAAAGTTTAGCATTATTAATTAACTTAAACAATTTAATAATGTAGTTATTAATTAAGAACCTATAACCTCCACTACTCATGCGATGGGTGGGGTCTTACGACTACACCACTACTTCTGCTTACATTGTAATATACCATTGTTTGCATTCATTTTAATATCCTCAGACCACGTGGCATGATTTTCCCCTCTATCGAATTTGTAGATTAACATTTATGAGTAGGTGGGATCAGTAATGCATAGCACGTTTCACCGATATACATAATGAGTGTCATTGCACTCAGTGGTGCATAGCAAACATGCTAGTCATGATTTAGATCTATGCATGTTTTGTCAATCTGGGACACATATCATAATAACACATGTCATTATCATAGGCAGATTTTAAGATTAATATAGTTATTAGTTGGATTTAGATTAAGATTAATATAATAATAATAATAATTTATTTTTAAGGTTATGGTCAAGCTAACACATCAAATTGGTGTATGAGACCCCTTGTTTGTGGGACAAGGGACCCTCCTTCGTCCAACGATTTGACTGGTAAAGTCTACGAAGGTATACATGCCCTACCCCCTCTAGATTTGAACCTGTGACCACTTAAGAAGAAACACATGTTCTTAACCATTAAGCCCACTCAAAATATAATAATATTTTGTTATAATATCTTAAAGTTTCAATTTAATAAATTATTGTTTAGTTGTCAATTTTTTTTTGTGTGAAAACTTTTAATGGCTTAAATATTTGGAATAAGATTTATGTTTAAGAAATTTTAATATGTTCAAAGGTTAAAGTGGATATAAGATATGTTTATATATTCCATTAACATCTTATGTTGAATAATATGAGATGGTTAACTTAATAATATTATAATTATTAAAGTATACTGTCACACCCAAATTCCCAATAACATTTGTAACAATTGTTTGAGCTAATTCCTTAAGTTTATTAAAATATGTATATATATGGTTTTATAATTCTTCATTTGGTGTTGAGGGCTTGGCTAGCTTGATGGATAGATATGAAGAATTGTTAGGTTGATCTAAAGACCTTTAGAAAAGCGAAATCTTTACATCACTATTGTCTAGTTTTTTGAAACCTAACCAAGAATATGAAATCTGCTAGGATCCAACTCTTTCCTAATTAAAAAAGACAACACGCACTGGGGGTTTCATGGGTAAAGATTTTCCCAAGTAAAATTTTGCAAGCTCAGTCAATCCAAGTACCATCTATTGTCAATTCAATCATACATCAAGAGATGCTTCATTAGTCAGAGGGGCATATGCACATGAAGCACTTATATGTCCTTTGCCATCGAATATTGCAATGCAGTCTCGAGAATCAAAAGTTGACCCCTTAGTGAATGTTTCATCACTTTCGGATTGTTCTATATCTATTATGAGCTTGGAGTCCATTCAACTCCAATACTAATGCTAAATAGGTTGATTTTATCAAGCATACTAGGTTTTGTGCGTTCTTTCTCGGAGGAATCATTTTGCGGGGAGAGATTCTTGTTGGGGCCAGGTTCCATCGTCATATCTATTTCTACCAAATGAGGATATCGAGAAGCATTTGGTGGAAAACTCTCACAAGTTTTCCTCATCTCATAAAGTATTTGTTTTTGCTTCTAGTTCTGGTAATAATAAGGCTTAGATAGGGTTTTAATGAGGTTCTTGGTTCGTTGGTAAGAGTTTGGATTTCAAAGTCCTTTTAAGGGTTGAGAAGGAAGGTGGTATTTTGATGCTCATAGAGGGCCAAAGGTGAAAAGCATAAAAAAAGTGTTGAAGACGAGGCAACCTCTAGTGAAAATTATGCTTAGTGATGACAATAAAGTGGAGCAAGTCACTAAATATATGGGGAAGGTGATGATTGGGAGATTCCATAGTCTCAAAATTAGTAGTCATTCTTTGAATGATTGGTTGTAGAGTTTGTTCTCTCCAATTATGGGCTACAGATCAATTTTTCCTATCTTTTCTGGGGGTTGGATTGGGTTCGTCTTCCATAGCAAGGAGGATGCAAAGAAGATAATGTAGGGGTGATTCTTTTGGAACTCATCATATTTGGCGTTGAGACCTTGGTTAATCTATTTTGATCCTAGGTAAGAGGTTTCTAGGAAAGCCCCAATATGGGTAAAATTTCTCTGTCTTCCCTTTGAATTTTGGTTGGAGAAATCATTACAAGCCATTGGGGACTCTCCCAGTAGGGTTTTGGAGGTGGAGATTTCCTTTCTCTCTAACCCTTACTGAACTATAGCTTGTGTTATGGTGGAGATTGATTTGAATGAGGGTTTGGTGGAATCTATGGAAATAGTGGTATGAGACAAAAGTCATAATAAGATTCTAGATTATTGGAAAGTTCCTTTTTAATGTGTGCATTGTCCCTTGTATGTTCAGATGGTTGAGGACTGTAAACAATTATTCATGAAAAGGGTTTGATGTAAAAAAGGGCACAAAGTTTTAGTGAAGCTACAAAAGAAAAGGTAATCAAGGGGGATGCTCTTTCCACCATATTGTATATGTGTTTTCTCCATCAAGCCTTGTTACTATAGTGGAGAAGGAACTAATAAATCAAAATCTTGGTAAAGAGATCAAGGCAAAACATTTTGGTCCAAGTAGTTTACAATCTCATGAGGCTCATGTTTCAGTAGGTGGAGATGGTACACTGCATTTGGAGATTAGTTTTTCACCTCTTTCCAGTAAGTGCCATGATAATCATAACCACCTCCCTAAAAATAAGCTTGTGAATTCAAGGTAGCTAAATTCCTCTTGACCCTAAGGGAAAGAAAAAATAGCATCTATTGTAAAGTACATAAGTTAATTTAGTACTAAGGGGGGAATTTGAGTATGTCAAGGTAAGAATGATTCATCTGATTCTGGTAGATATTATTTAAGGCCTGGAAATGGAACTTATGGAAAAGGAGTTAAATATATCCCTGGGGGCTTGGGACTAGATCCAATTTCGTAGTTTGGTTTTGTGTTTGTAGGAAAAAAATCTTAGATGCGATATGCCCAAGATAAAGCACAAAACAATATCTAGCAAGGGAAATGGAAAACTCTCTAGGGGGTCCTTAGAGCATGAAAAACCCCCCATAGGGTTTCCAAATGATTTTTTTTTCCCATTAATGTCAAGGTCTAGGAATTCCCCAAAAAAGACTTTCCATGGTCAAGCTCATGGAGTTCAACCATAGACTTGATGATCTATTAGTGTAAGAAACCATGGGTGAAGGGAAAAACATTGTTTGAGAGTTAGGTATATTATTAAAGGACTAGGAATTTAAGTCCTTAGATGTTGTTGGGAATTATGGGGGCTTAGTGACTAGGTGGATTCGATTCGTTTATCTAATAAACTATTTTGGTATTGCCTCAGGTATCTGGACCAAGTTCCTTTTCAAATATTTGAGACAAACTTATGGTCCTTATGAAGACGTGCAAGTGTTATGGGATTCCTTTTTTGATTTGCAATATATAAAGGAGGAGAGGGTTATTATAGGCAACAATTTTAATTTCACACTCTCTAGAACAAAGATTTGGGGTACAAATGCTAGTTTGGATAGATTTGTTGCTTATTTTAAGCATAAGATTGAGGAATCAAGTTTTGTCGATGTTGATCCTCTAAACATGATGCCCGACTAATAGAATAATATGGGGGTCACTACAAAGAAAACACCTTCTAGTGGAGGTTTTTTTGGGGAGGTATGTAGTGTTACAAGATTGGGAAAAATGATAAAAAAAAAAAACCTCTGCTAAAACCTTAGCAATTGGTAGTAGAGGTTTTAATAGATTTCCACTATAACTAAATTTTTTGTGCGGCTAGAGGTTCTAGTAGAGTTTTTTTATAGGTGCGCTTATGCCGATATGACAGACCAGTGAAAAAATTATATGCATTATGCACCAATGTGCTACCAAAATATACAAACAATGCATATAGCATATTTTTGAAGTCTCGGTGCATATTTTTTATGTATTGAAATCACCGAGGTGTTTCTATTAATAAAATACACATGTACACCACATTTTGATATGCATAGGGGCT
Source organism: Picea mariana (assembly GCA_032191745.1). Taxonomy (NCBI): domain Eukaryota; kingdom Viridiplantae; phylum Streptophyta; class Pinopsida; order Pinales; family Pinaceae; genus Picea; species Picea mariana. Next base: position 75,411 of record JASDQU010012347.1, read on the forward strand.
TTAAAAATAAGTGGAATTATGCGCAGATGCATATTATATATTATGAATCCTCAATGTGTAGTTTATGTAATTAAAGCACCTTTGCATATTACATATGTAAAAGCACCAGTGCATATATTATCTTGCGCACCGTAAATTCTTATAATGACAACAATAACGATAAAAACAATGGTAACAATTCGTTGAAGGAAGCGATGCATTTCTTCTTGTTAATGCACTTATTAAATTTTCTTGTATTGGTTTGTAATACTCATTTAAATGCACCGGTGCATAAGTAGGTATGAATTGCACCATTGAGTTCAAGTGAATACAATGCAGTGATATGCTTTAGCACTAAATTATTTCCACATTGGAGGTATGCAAATTATGCAACTTCTTGTTTTTTAACAAATGGTCAATCAATCATTAGAAAATCAAATATTTTCAATAATAATATGAATTTTTATATTTTAATTATTACATTTGGATAAATCATTGCATTAATGTGTTGTATCATTTAAACAAATATACCAATTGATTATATATATGTTCATTGTAACAATGAAAAACATCAACATATTTAGTCAACAATGTAAAATTTTACAACACTAGATAATGCAAGAGAATAAAAAAATCATTTTATTATATACAAATAATAAACCCTTCTTTACAGAAAATGGGACAACATAAAGGTCCACAATATTCAAAATGTCAATAAATAATTGTTTAAGTTATTGGTAACATGTTGTCATCCAATTAGGACACTATGTCCACATTAAACAACATGTCTAATTATCATAGATAAACATTAGAAAATATACAACTTGTAACATTCAATTTTGATGATCATCATTTGTTACTCGAACTATTGTCGTTGCTCGTGTTGATTGCATGCCTCATTTCTTCATCACTTACATGAGATATTTTACCTGGGTTATTTGGAATGTTTTGTTGATTTGCTTGAGTTTGACATTGTGCTCCTTCATGTTCCATCTACAAACATAGAAATAAAGTGTAATTGAGTATATCTACATTTATAATATAATATAAATGATTATGCAAATAAAAAAACATACCATAGTAGTCATTACTTCATAAACGATACACATTCTTTCGAAACCATGGTTCATGCCATCTCTTGAGATTTATTCTATTGGCTCTACTCTGTACTTTGTTTCTTATGAGTTTTATATGTTATGACAACATAAATACAATTGAAGGTTTCTTGTTGTTCCATTAATTATAAAATAAGGGAAGTAAAACAACATAGCTACTTACAAATTTTAGTTAACCCTTGATACTCCAACATTTACTCACAACACATACTTAATCCAATGTGAATAAGATGTATGGATGTCTCTTCTTTATATGTTATCACTTGTTAGAAAACATACATGGATGATTGTAAATAAATTAAGATATATACATCACAACAAATATCAAATCACTACAAGGAAAATACCCTCTAGCGGAGGTTTTTGCAAAAGCCCCTATAAAAATAGCACAAAAATCCGTTTATAGAGGAAGACACTAGAGTAGGCTAGCAACCAAAGGTTTTAGTGGAAGTTTTTTCATGGTGCTTTTATAAATACCAAGTGCACCAATGCATTTATAATACTGACGCACTGGTGGTCTAACACATGGTGCACTGTGGTAGGCTTATTTTAATATATATATATATATACTTCGGTGCGCTCCTTAAATACTAACACACCGGTGCTCTAACACATGGCGCACCGTGGGAGGGTTATTTCAAAAAAAATGTACTCCAACATGCTCCTAAAATACTGACGCATCGGTGCTCTAACAAAATTTCACACCGTGGTAGGTATATTTCAAAAAAACACACTCCAATGCTGTAACATCCCACTCTTGCGCGCACTGAGCGAACTTATTCTTTGAGGACACTTGCATGCAAGTGATCCGAGTTATTATACTATTGGTCATTCTGATTCTGATTATGAGATATTATGGATTGATGATGTGTTATTTTGTTGTATTTACATAGACAGGTGCTATTGACTGGGTTCTCTTGAGTGTGCAGGACTTTGGACATTGAGGATGCAGAGGCATCGATGAAACCCCTTGGAATCCGGATCGAGTTAGGGAGTGGACTATTGGGGTTTGAATGTTGTTGATGTGACATATGTACATATGATTAGATGTTATGACGATTGATTATTATTGCTGACATGATTTGTTGATGGATGCAGGCTGACGATAGCTTTCCAACCAGACTCACATGTGGAGTAGAGGGGTCACGCAAGACAACCAAAGACTTTGAGGGAGAGGTGTGGCAGCAGCCCTGCCACGACCTACTAGCACTCTCGTTGTGGCTCGAATTGTAGGTTAACGATTACCTAGTTCAAGAAGACCCACGATGCCGTGAGGGCAGACTGTGACAGTCGCTCACGATGATTCTAAAGGGTGCGCAATAAGGTAGGGGCCTTATTCCTTAGATGCCCTTAATCTCCCACAAGATCACCTGGCAGAGTATTGACTCCAAGGGTTTGACGTCTACCAAATCCAGACAAAAGGCGAGTGGCACCCTTGGAGCACGTAGTGTGTCTTGAAGGGCACGTCGTGCAAGGAAAACAAGAAGAGGCGAGTGGCACCCTTGGAGCATGTAGTGCGTCTTGAAGGGCACGTCGCACAAGGAAAACGAGAAGAGGAGAGTGACACCCTTGGAGCACATAGTGCGTCCTGAAGGGTACATCACGATTTTAACTGATAAGTGAATAAACCTAGTGCCTAGAAAATTATGCCTCCTCAGGATCTAGACAACCTTAAAATGAATGATGTGATAAGTAAGGTTTAAAAACATTTTTTCCTAATTAAAAATGTCGCCCAACCTAGTGAAATTAAAACCTAGGTCTAAGTAGAACATGTGGTCAAAAATATAAAATAATAAATAAACATGTAACAAGAAGGGGGGTAAGAAATTCAAACTTTTTTATTAAAGTCAAAATTATAATGGAGGATTAAATTTTTAAAAAGGGGTAATGGTTGATGTTTTTAAGTTTTTGTGGTGAGGAGTTTCACATGTGTTGTTCGGATAATCCACAGTTGGTGTCATTTCGTCGTCGACGTTTTTATCTACTTTTGCTAATTTAATTTTTAGTTAAAAAGAAAAGAGGGTATGTGGTTGTTTTAATCTACTCTTGCTAAACTAATTTTTAATTAAAAAGGAAAAAGGGTAAATGGTTGCCTTATTTACACTTGCTAAATTGATTTTTTTAGTTAAAAAAGAAAAAGGGGGAAACTTAAAAGAAATAGGAAACTTAAAGAAAAAGGGAAACTTAAAGAAAAGGGGAAACGTAAAGAAAACATTGAATGTCTAACTTAGTAAGGAATTTTGCCTTTGGAACTTTCTAATTATGAACTCAACTAGAAATTAAGTAAGGCGTAAGTCATTTAAGAAGTGTAAGGGAATTTTGGGACACCGAGGAGCGTTTTTAGGAATGCTCTTGGTGGGTGAGGGAAATAGGAGTATTTAATTGATTAATAAAATTGATTTTCTGGTGCAACTAGGGGATCAGGCGACATGTGTATGGGGAAGGTTTTTCGAAATTAATTAAATGAAAAAAGAATTTAATGAGAATTTGGGAAACTAATTACTTGAAAACTCTATAAAAGAGATGGAAGAGGAGGAGTATGGATCTCATCTTTTTGCGTAACATTACGCTGCTGAAATTTTATCTTGACTAAACTTTCTCTTGTGCGATTTGGGATACCCGGCTCGGGTAACGAGTGGTAGCTCGACCTTGTGAGGTGAGCTGGGTGATAGCATTCTATGGTATTGTGTGTGTGGCCCCTTTGCGGCTTGGGGGGCTCAGAGGGAAGAAGAGTACCTCTACCGTTGGCTGGGAGGTACTGGTGAGGTCACTTCAGTCGACAAGTGGGAGCTAGATGAAGCGTGCACATGACAACGACTTCAGAGCATTCACATTTGGCTAAGGTATGCCGATTAAAGTTGTTACTTACAATGAAATTTAATTTACACTTGTTTATTTTACTGTACTAAGATGAAGATATAATTGTCATGAGATTTCCTTGCACATGTATTTCTGTGGTATTTGTAATCCCCTTGTCGCGTGATTCATTCAGTAAGAACCCTTGCTATCCACAATATCCTTATTTCTGAGCACTGTCTATTTGCGTGTGGCAAAATTGAGCCCCAGACTCAAAACCTTGCCTATGTTCTTGTATCTCGTGCCTGTGTTTTCTTTATTCCTTGATTGCACTTTCATTTCATTATTTGCTTCTCCACGGAGAAGATTTGGTTGCAGATTGTGTTTTTATCCTCTGTTCCGTGATCCTTTAAGTTATTAGTCTGTGCCTGAGTAGTCGACCAGGAGCCGAATCGATGGTCGTCACTTCGGTGTTTAAAGACTTAGATTCAAATGCCCTGCTTTACTATGCATGGATAATAACTGTAGGACCATTATCTGCCCAACAAGGAATTCTCGCTTGGGTGATTATTCTCTCCAGTCCACCATTGTTGTTCCTCTGCATTGATTCTTAGAGTTGTTTGGTTCTCTGCGTCTTGAATGATTAAACTCTGATTTTACTCTGTGTTCTTAGTTTCTTAAACTTGGAGTATCTCTGCGTTTTTGATTGATTCATCCCTGAGCGATTACCCTCTACGTTTTCCTTTTGAATGAACATCTCTGTGTTTTTGTTTGATTCCTTTCTGATCGATTCATCTCTACGTTTTCTTTTGAATGATTATCTCTGTGATTCATCTATGATCGATTTCTTGGCATATCATCTCTGCGATTTCTTGGCATATTACCCAGCGCCTTGAATGGTAAAATCTCCGCGTTTTAATATGTGAATGACTGCGTTTTTAATATGAGAATGTTTGCGTTTTTAATATGTTAATGAAAACATTTTTGATATGTTAATGACAACGTTTTAATATGTTAATGACAACGTTTTTAATAGGTCAAAGACTGCGTTGTATTTGTTGCTATGTATGACAACGATTTGATTGATTGATAGAAGAAATTGATAGCGATATCATTGTTGTTGACAGTACATCGGTTATGGATTACACAATGTTTTCTTTTACTGTTCTATTCCTTATATTCCTGCATAATGTTCTGCATGTAAATCATGTGTGGTAGATTCTGTATGATAATCGTGGATATCATTATTCCTTCTGCGTAGAAAATTCAATGAAGTATTCTTATATATTCTGCACAATGGACAACGATATCATTGTTGTTGACAGTAAATCAGTTATGGATTACACAACATTTTCTTTTACTGTTCTATTCCTTATATATCTGCATAAATGCTCTGAATGTAAATCACAAATGTTCCTCATTCATACTTGGGCGAATTCGAGAATCTTCATACCTTCTGCGCTGGCTGTTATAATCATTATATTCCTGCATAAATGCTTAGTCTGTCAATAGTAATGTTCTTCATATACCTGGGCGTTTTCTGGGAGTTTTTACATAGCATTTTCACCACGATTTATGGCATATTAAACAATCTTTTTTCCCACGGTTTTCTGGGCGATTTACTCATCTTTGACACCGCGAATTCACCCAACCCTTACCACTGCGATTGATAGCATTTGAATGTATTGGAATTTAATAGCAATTTAATGGATTGACATTTGAATGGATTGGCATTGGCATGGATTGACAACTAATATTAATGGACACAATTATTATTAGGGGACCTCAATATCAATTCTAGACGGACGTTTTTAATGGATAGCAATATAAAATTGTTAGACAATGATTCATTGTTAAATAATAATATAATATTGTTAGACAAAGAATCATTATTAATGGATAGTAATATAAAATTGTTAGACATGAAATCCTTGATATACAATGATATGTGTTAGACATAGTTATCATCTCTAGACAACGTTTAATAATGGATAGCGATAATGATTGTTGACAACAATATTAATAGACATGTCTATTATGTTAGACATGGATTTATTAATAGGCAACAATATTGATTGTCTGACAACAAATTTTTTAGACAACGTTTTTATTAGATAGTGATTTTATTAGACAACGAGTTTATCTGTTGTTTAGACAACGAATTTATCGTTGATAGCATATTGTTAGATAGCAATTGTCAGTTAGCATATTGTTGTTAGATAGCAATGTTAGTTAGCATATTGTTAGTTAACATATTTTTGTTAGTTGGCATATGGTCGTTAGATAGCGATATTGTTAGTTAGCATAATAATTTCTGGAGAACAATTTTAAACTGACTGATAAGACGAGGTGGAAGTTCTTTTTAATCCAAAAGAAAACCCCTTGAATTCATGTTCTTAATATATTAATTTACCTTGTTTATGATGGTAAACACTAATTTGGCATAACAAATGTAAGTGCTAATTTCTTGTATCACATATGAGTAAGCCAGCTTTCAAATAACATTCTACTAAATGGAGAATTAAAATAGAATATCTGTGCACATGAATTTTTAGATATTATTCAATTATTCTATTTTACAGTGTGGGAGACTTCCTAAAAAGGGGCCTCATAAGAAAACAAGAAATCCTTTGGTTAGTTGTGCAATTTAATTGGAGTGATGTCACCTTGCGTCTTGTTGACTTGTTGCTTGGGTGCTTGGGTGTAGTCTTCGTGTATTTATCGACAGATGATTCAGTCTCCTAGCGCGAGGGATTTAGCTTGGGTTAAAGGTCTAGATATGTTATGTTGCACCATGGTTACTGTCACGCATATCGCCATGTGGTGGCATGATTCTTGATGAGGGGATCATTACGCGCCTGAGTGATAATTGCGAATGATAACCTTGCCAGAGTCTTGTGCTTCCCGACGTAGGTGTATTGTTTGTATTTTTTCTGTTTCCTGATTTGCGTGCGTTGGTTCATTATCGAGTTGCGTTGATCGACCATTGTCGTTGTTACCTTCTTGCTAAAAAAATAAAATAAAATTTTTCACTTGTTATGCATCGCATGTTGTCGTAACATACGGGGGATGTTACATAGACGCGATGCCTCTAGTAGCACCCATGCTAGAGGGGTCCAACCCCCAAGGAGAAGAACAATTCCCTGGTCAGGACTCGATTGTTGTAAGGGATGTGTATGGTCAGACAAGGAGCTTCAAGGGAAATATTGGGGGCCTTGAAAAAAAAAAAATGTTCGTACTGAGATAAGGCCACGATGCCTGTACCCTTGAGGGTCCACAACGCGCCCCAACAAGTACTGGTAGCATTCATCGTGAACTCGAGAAGGTAAAATTTTCCGAGTTCTTTGGTGCCCCGGAGGACGCAGCTGTCGAGGCATGGTTGGAGAATAGGGTGATGTGCTTTGCACTTCGCGACTATACCTCCAACATGAAGGTCCACATGGTGGTCTTCCAACTAAAGGGAAGAGCTCTTCTATGGTGGAAGACACTCCTGCCGCAATTGAACATGGCCATCGAAGATGTGTCATGGGAACTGTTCAAGGAATGATTCTGAGAGAGGTATCTATCGGAGGAATTCATTGAGCTTCAGCTCAATGAGTTCAATGCCTTGCAATAGGGAGACCATACGATGCCGAGTACGAGGCCCGTTTCATGGAGCTGCTTCAGTATTCTCTACACCTGAATACCGAGAAACTTAATGTCAACATGTTCATGTTTGGCCTTAAGGTCAACATTTGTGCAAGGGTTAGGATTCTGATTCCTCAAACCTTGCATGATATTGTTCAAAAGGCCCTCATAGTAGGGGAGGAGCTTATCATTGGGGGTCAGAGCAGAACTTCAGTGAGGCCAATGGGGCAGGTGTCATCTGGTGCACAACAACATCATACACCAACTAGACATTCACCAGGATATCGTGGCTTCCATAGAGAATCCACTTTCACTACACCTCAACAACCTGTGCCTCAACAACAGACTCCTTACCTAGGACCACAACACCAACAGTAGCATCAACCGCAACAACAACAGTTTAGGCCTGTTCAGCAGAACAGACCAGGGTTCCATGCTGGTGGGCCATCAGCTTCTACTTCAGGTACCAGGAGTACTAGACTGAAGAAAGGGTGTTGGACGTGTGGGGAACCACATTACCAGCGTGACTTCCCAATGGAGAGGACTAGAGAATATGGATCAGCCGAATCCACTACCATGGGAGATTTGGGCAAGGCCCATTGGATTCATGCAGTGGTGTATAACTGCCAGGCAGAGCACCAGTCGACTGTGCTCGAGATGTAAGGTACTGTCGCTGACCAGAACCTTAGTATTTTGATAGATACATGTGCTATAGAGAGTTTTATCTCTGGTACAATGCTAAAAAGATTTAAGGTAAAGGAAGTTGAACATGATGAGTTTAGCGTTGTAGAAATGGATTCAGGAGCCAAATAGAAGGTTGGTGGGAAGGTTACGGGCTGTGGCCTTAACCTAGGAGAGTTTGTCACTAGGGACAAACTGTACATCACGATCTTAAGATCTTATGACATCGTGATCAGTATGGACCGGTTGGAATCATTTGAGGCGATGCTCAACTTTTAGACAAAACAATTGAGTTTGGTCGATGACGAGGGACATAAACGCGTGATTATAGGTTGGAACTAGGGAGTCTCCCTGAGTTTCATCTCCTCTTTACAGCTATGAAAGAACATGCACAAGGGATGTAAGCTTTATGCGATCCTTGTGTTAAATGATAAGGGAGTAGCGGAAGGTCTAAAACACCTTTCGGTGGTGAGAGAGTTTGCGGACGTCTTCCTTGAGGAGTTACCTGGGATGCCGCTGGAGAGGGAATTGTAATTTACCTTAGACCTAAAACTGGGAAACGTAAAGAAAAAACTGAATGTCTAACTTAGTAAGGAATCTTGCCTTTGGAACTTTCTAATTATGAACTCAACTAGTAATTAAGTAAGACGTAAGTCATTTAAGAATTGTAAGAGAATTTTGGGACATCGAGGAGCGTTTTTAGGAATGCGGTGGGTGAGGGAAATAGGAGTATTTAATTAAGTAATAAAATTAATTTTCTGGTGCAACTAGGGGATCGGGCGACATGTGTACATGGGAGGTTTTTCGAAATTAATTAAATGAAAAAGGAATTTAATGAGAATTTGAGAAACTAACTACTTGAAAACTCTATAAAAGAGATGGCGGAGGAGTAGTATGGATCTCATCTTTTTGCGTAATGTTACACCGTTGAAATTTTATCTTGACTGAACTTTCTATTGTGGGAGTTGGGATACCCAGCTCGGGTAACGAGTGGTAGCTTGACCTTGCGAGGCGAGCTGGGTGATAGCATTCTCTGGTATTGTGTACGTGGCCCCTTTGCGGATTGGGGGAAGAAGAGTACCCCTATCGTTGGCTGGGAGGTACCGGTGAGGTCACTTCGGTCGACAAGTGCCAGCTGGACGGAGCGCGCACAAGACAAAGACTTCGGAGCATTCACATTTTGCTAAGGTACGCCAGTTAAAGTTGTTACTTGCAATGAAATTTAATTTACACTTGTTTATTTTACTATACTCGGATGAATATGTCATTGTCATGAGATTTCCTTGCACATGTATTTCTGTGGTATTTGTAATCCCCTTGTCGCTTGATTCATTCAGTCAGAACCCTTGCTATCCACAGTATCCTTATTTCTGAGTACTGTCTATTTGCAAGTGGTCAGATTGAACCCCAGACTCAAAACCTTGCCTGCGTTCTTGTATCTCCTGCCTGCATTTTCTTTATTCCTTGATTGCACTTTTATTTCATTATTTGCTTCTCCATGGAGAAGATCTAGCTGTAGATTGTGTTTTTATTCTCTGTTCCGTGATCCTTTAAGTTATTAGTCTGTGCCTGATCAGTCGGCCATGAGTCGAATCGATGATCATCACTCCGGTGTTTAAAGACTTAGATTCAAATGCCCTGCTTTCCTGTGCATGGATAATAACTGTAGGACCATTCTCTTCCCAACAAGGAATTATTGCCTGGGTGTTTATTCTCTCCAGTCCACCATCGTTGTTCCTCTGCGTTGATTCTTAGAGTTGCATTGATTCTATGCATTGAGTCTCAGAGTTGTTTGGTTCTCTGCATCTTGAATGATTAAACTCTGATTTTACTCTGCGTTTTTAGTTGCTTAAAGTTTGAGTATCTCTGCGTTTTTGATTGATTCATCCTTGAGCGATTACCCTCTGTGTTTTCCTTGTGAATGAATATCTTTGTGTTTTTGTTTGATTCCTCTCCGATCTATTCCTCTTTGTTTTTTCTTTGGAATGATTATCTCTGTGATTCATCTCTGATCGATTTCTTGTTATATCATCTCTTTGATTTCTTGGCATATTACCTAACACCTTGATTGGTAAAATCTCCGCGTTTTAATATGTGAATGACCGTGTTTTTAATACGAGAATGACTGCGTTTTTAATATGTTAATGCCAACGTTTTTAATATGTTAATGACAATGTTTTAATATGTTAATGACAACATTTTTAATAGGTGAAAGACTGCGTTGTATTTGCTGTTGTGTATGACAACAATTTTATTGATTGATAGAATAAATAGATAGTGATATCACTGTTGTTGAAAGTAAATTAGTTATGGATTACACATCGTTTTCTTTTACTGTTCTATTCCTTATATTCTTGCATAATGCTTTGTATGTAAATCATGCGTGGTAGATTCTGTATGATAATCGTGGATATCATTATTCCTTTTGCATTGACAATTCAATGAAGTATTCTTATATATTTTGCGCAATGGACAACGATATCATTGTTGTTGACAGTAAATTAGTTATGGACTACACAACGTTTTCTTTTACTGTTATATTCCATGTATCCCTGCATAAATGCTCTGAATGTAAATCACAAATGTTCCTCATTCATACCCGGGAGAATTCAAGAATCTTCATACCTTCTGCACTGTCTGTTATAATCATTATATTCCTGCATAAATGCTCAATCTGTTAATAGTAATGTTCTTCATATACCTAGGCGTTTTTCTGGGAGTTTTTACATAGCATTTTCACCATGATTTATGACATATTTAACAACCTTTTTTCCCACGGTTTTCTGGGCGATTTACCCAGCTTTGACACCACGATTTCACCCAGCCCTTACCACTGCGATTGATAGCATTTGAATTTATTGGCATTGAATAGAGATTTAATAGATTGGCATTTGAACGGATTGGCATTGACATGGATTGACAACGAATATTAATGGACATAATTATTATTAGGGGACAACAATATCAATTCTGGACGGACATTATTAATGGATAGCAATACAATATTGTTAGACAATGATTCATTGTTAAATAATAATATAATATTGTTAGACAGTGAATCATTATTAATGGATAGTAATATAAAATTGTTAGACATGAAATCCTTGATATACAACAATATGTGTTAGACAGAGTTATCATCTCTAGACAACGTTTAATAATGGATAGCAATAATGATTGTTGACAACAATATTAATAGACAAGGCTATTATGTTAGACATGGATTTATTAATAGGCAACAATATTGATTTTCTGACAGTGCATTTTTTAGACAACGCTTTTATTAGATAGTGATTTTATTAGACAACGAATTAATCGTTGATAACATATTGTTAGATAGAAATTGTCAGTTAGTATATTGTTGTTAGATAGCAATGTTAGTTAACATATTGTTGTTAGTTGGCATATGGTCGTTAGCTAACAATATTGTTAGTTAGCATATTGTTGTTAGATAGCATAATGATTTCTGGACATCAAATTTAAACTGACTGATAAGATGAGGTGGAAGTTCTCTTTAACCCAAAAGAAAACCCCTTGAATTCATGTTCTTAATATATTACTTTACCTTGTTTATGATGGTAAACACTAATTTGGCATAACAAATGTAAGTGCTAATTTCTTGTATCACATATGAGTAAACCAACTTTCAAATAACATTCTACTAAATGGAGAATTAAAATAGAATATCTGTGCACATGAATTTTTAGATATTATTCAGTTTTACAGTGTGGGAGACTTCCTAAAAAGGGGCCTCATAAGAAAACAAGAAATACTTCGGTTAGTTGTGCAATTTAATTTGAGTGATGTCACCTTGCATCTTGTCGACTTGTTGCTTGGGTGCTTGGGTGTAGTCTTCGTATAGTCTTGGGTGTTACTGTCACACCTATTGCCATGTGGCAGCATGATTCCTGATGAGGGGATCATTATGTGCCTAAGTGATCATTGTAAATGATAACTTGGCCAGAGTCTTGTGCATCCCGATGTGTGCGTATTGTTCATATTTTTACTATTGCCTGATTTGCGTGCGTTGGTTCATCATCGAGTTGTGTTGATTGACCGTTGTCGTTGTTACCTTCCTACTAAAAAAAATAAAATTTTTGCACTTGTTATGCGTCGCATATTGTCGTAACGTACGGGGGATGTTACAAGTGCACTATCTAAATATTGATGCACTGGTGCTTTAACAAATGGCGCACCATGGTAGGGTTATTTTAAAAAAATCTATATTGCGGTGCACACCTTAAATACAAATGCACTGATGCTCCAGGTTGCTCTAAAAAATAACGCACCTTGGTAGGGTTATTTTAAAAAATACATACTCTGGTGCATTAGATAGATATAGACACACCGATGCGTCTAACAATCGAGCGCACCATAAGAAGGTTAAATAAATAAAAATTACAGGCAGTAAAAATTCATTTTTACCATTTCCAGTGTTGTAAAGTTCTTAAGTGTCGGTGCAACTTTTGCCTCTCTGAAACGCCCTGCGATCGGTGATTCCCTTGCTTTCCTTCCTTCCGTCTGTTGCTCAGTGCACGGCTTTCAAATTTTGTCAAACGACGTGAATTTTTTTTTTTTTTACTACATGGCAACCATGCCTCCTTGACGAGAAAATGTCTAGGTAATGTATTTGTTTCTTTATAACTTAAACTTTTAGCGGATTAAAATTCAAAATTTAGTTAAATTCCCACTATTTTAATTTTTTTTTCTTCGTAGTGCATTCAAGTCATTTGACTCGCATCATGGATGGTGCACCATGAAAATTTATAGGGTGCACCAATAAACAATGCCATTTTTTTTTTTTTATGGCAGTGCGTTTCTAAACATTAATGCACTGGGGCGTAAGTTTATTGGCCCACTGCATAAAATAATATAGCTAATTTTTGGCGGTGCCTCTAATTAACGTTAATGCACTGGGGAATTACATTAGAAGATGCACTGCATAAATCAAATATATTATTTTAAGTGGTGCATTGGTAAATGTACGCATCCATGCGTTAATGCTTACACAATGCACCATCATAAAAAAATTAGAGCAAAAATGCCTAAGTACCGTAAGTATCAATTTTTAAAAAATTAGTGGTGCGGTGTGCCGCCTTTCCTAAAAATCACTGGTGCATGTCGGGAAAATGATATGCATCGCAAAAACTATTTTTTTTTTACGGTGCTTTAATATTTTATTATTTTAGGCTGTGCGTCTGATAACCTTCACTTACCGGTGTGGTAAGGTTATACAACACATTGCATAAAATAACATAAAAAATTTCATACGGTGCCTTATGTTACAAGAGAGCACCATCGACAGTTCTCACAAGTAATATACACACCATGAGTGATGCTTGAATGTTTTTTGGGCACACCAATGATGAAATTTACTTATTTTTTAAAGGAAGTTATTTTTCCAAATTTATAAATAAATTTCTCATTTACTAGATTTTTTGTGTGTTTTATGTATGCGTCTGATGTATTTCATATGTTATTTATATAGAGACATCAACAAAGAGAACAACAACAACATCAGGAGCATAGGGTTGACATGTACAATGTTGTACAATATTGAGAGGTGAGGGAGAGGGAGAGGGAGAGGGAGAGGGATTTGTACCCTTACCCTATTACTGCAACAACCCATGTTATCTTGAGGAATGTAGGCCTCCTTAAGTACTATGAGGAGGCTACATCCCTGAAAGGGCACTCTGGATTGTTGGTGCAGCCGATCCATCGATAGGATGTCCATCGAAAGGCATTCCCTGTCGGTCCTGATCAATAGTAGCATCCCAATAAGGAGGACATGTATTTTATCACTAGGCTATCCAAGAGAGGGGAGGATTTTCCCCAGTTCCCTAATGTCACAGTAGGTGTTGCATCAGAGAATCAACTCATGTACTCTCAAATATATATTGGGGTTGATGTACTTTTGCTAGCTGATATTCAGGTGTCTGGTGGATATCTATGAATCGCTTCTTTCGGTGCAGAGGAGGTTAGGTGCCTCTCAATGTTAGTGACGACCATTGCACACTTTACCAGTGATGAGAAGCACATTAGTTTCCCTCTTTTGTATTATGTTGATTCTTTGGTACAGAGGCCACGATGTATTGTATGGTCTGCCATTTTTTTGCAACAATTTTGTATAGCTCTAAATAGCTGTCGTGCTATGACACATGGGAGTGCGAACTTCCCTTTTGCTTCAGAGTTGTTTTGTTTATTTTTTGAGAAGATTCCGGAGATGAGGCCTAATTTTTTCCATCATCCTTTTAGGCCGATGACTCAGGTGTGGGTTCACATGTGGGGTGAGATGATTCCCAAGAGGGGCCAGATGAAGTTTCCTACCAGAATTTTTACTGACGCACTAGGGCTACTAGCCATTGAGGTTGATCACATGTTCGTGATGGTGCCGTGTCCTTACACATGGTTGGATAAGAGAGGATGTTCGAAGATAATCTTCACACCGGATGAGCCACCAGATGCTAGAGGTAATATTAGTGTTTTGTTTAAATTAATCAAGTTTCATTTTATTGTCTTACTTAATTAGAAGAAAATTTATTCTAACATGTTCTTTAACTTGTTTTATTAAATTGTTTAATGAAATTGTGTAATTATTGTTGTGTACTATATATTTTTCATATATTGGTACATTCATTGGGGACATGCGTCCTCCCCCACCAGATGATGACGAGGATATGATGCCTGAGGCCACGGTGGGTTAGGGTCCTCGGGTGCATATACCCAATGGCATGCGTCATAGGCCAGATACTAGATTCAGGTTGGAGTTGGGCGACTGACTCTGTGCCCTTTTAGCTGAGGTGGGAATCCACCCTCTGCTAATGCAAGACATCAGGGTAGATCCTATGCTCTTGGATATTTGGAGGGAGATGTCACGCGATATGATGCCCCTTATGTGTCATATCGTCAAAGCTACCAGGATACTAGCAGCGAGGAGGGATCCCGATGATACCCACTCTTCTTCTAGTACCCGTTCATCCAATGCCCCGTCGATTGATGAGGGTGGCCATGATCCTTCTCCACATCCTCCTCCTCCTCCTCCTCCTCCACCTCACCCAGATCATGAGTAGGAAACATCTATTCCTCCTCCTCCTTCACCTCACCCAGATGAACATGCATCACCTATTCCTCCACCACCTATTTCTAATCAGAGAGTCGACCAACCACTTCCTCCCGACCATCCATCATCTTCTACTATAGACCAGGCCTCCACTACTGTTGTAGATATGATTATCTCATCGGTTGGAGAAATATGTTATAGCAGTTATTTGACTTGTTCATGATATATATATATATATATATGGTGCATTTTTTCTGTTCATGTTGATGTACTTGATTTATATGTTGATGTTGATGTGTACATTGTTAGGTCATGTTAGATATGTTTGTTAAATGTGCTTGATAGATGTGTATGTTAAATGATTCTTATTATATGTGTGTGATGATCATGTTAGGCAATGCTTGTGTTTTGTTAGATATGATCAAAATAATGATACCCTATTTGATTATTAGATTTGCGTGCTAGCTAATTAATGACGATTATATGTGGTAGAGGTATATATAATTAGATGATGTTAGCGAATTTAAATGTGTATTTTAGATGATGTTTATGTTTGTTAGATGTTTATCATCACGATATTTTTTTCTTATTAAATGATATTTATTATAGACTATGTATTGGTGAACTTATATCAAAAGTTTATATATAAAACATAAAGACTTAATTTAAAGAAAAAATGCAAAGATATTTTTATAAATTACAAAGTTCAATATGGTTGAAATGATAATTGTAAAATTACTATAATTTTTTTTCTATTGCATAGATAGTTCATACATATTCATTCTAACAAAATTCTTTTTCAAAAAACAAATTACATATGAATAAATGTTATTTTCCATTGTACTAATTACGCTTTTTGAATAGACGCTTCTACACTAAAAATTGTTATTATAAAAAGTTATGATCTCCAATGATAAACATTATATTAGCCCTAAAATTTTATGGATGCAAATCTTCCTATTGTTACTTTTGTCATTATAAAACTTTACATGGAGAAAGTAGAATTTCACATCCCATTAAAAATTCAACTAGTTTGACATTTTTCAGGATTTCACAACTAGAAATACTTAGTTTTAAGTGTAAACACATTTGCAAATCTTACAAATTATATAAAATGCCAACTATAAAATGTTTGGCAGAATTTTTCTAAAAACATGTTGTTACGACTTTATCATGAAAATAATTCTTAAAATTTTATATTAAACATGCAACGACATATTTTTATCTTCAAAAAACGATATAAAATTCTATTTCAATCAATCGTTCCATGCAATCACAAATAATTATAAAGACAAACACATTACACATCAAATTGACTCGTAACCAACTGAAATTGTTCAAAGATTTGGTATAATTAACTTTCCATTTCCTCCGTCACAAGATGAATAAAAACCAATGTAATTAGCAAAATAAAGATAACAAAAAGATACAACAACAATATAAATGATGATTTAAGGGTTGGGTCTGCGGCTAGGGGAAACCCTAGCCGTAGACTCACGCATCATTTTTTCCCGATGAATTCATGAGAAGCTGTTGCGAGTTCCTCTCTTCCAATACGTTCCTTCGGAGGTGGATCAAGCGTTTCGTTTCCCATTTTTTAGTGAATGGTGTGGGTTGTTGATCGCTAGAGTGATTTCTGGTGGTTGTGGTGTTCGTATCTCCTTTGGATCACTCAAATCGTGTATTTTCTGCCTGGATCTAGTTTACTGTGGGCGGTGGGTGGGCCTCAGTGCTCGTAAACTTTCGTATGTCTGTGCACTCACTTTTGTTTCCATGATTTGTGCGTGAGGGCTCCATGGTTTCCTCCGTATTTCATTTTGGGTTCCGATGCTATCATTGTGGGGGATTCCTTTTTCTCTTGTAGGATTTTATGATGTCTCTGTTGGTTTTCCCTGTCAAGTCTCGGGGTCGTTGTTAGGGTTTGATGCATACCCTTGGCTTCGTGTCTCTGGTTTCCAAGTTAGAATGCCTAGTTCAGACTTTTTGCAGCCAAGGTTCGTAGTTTTTGGACCCTCTCATATTACTGATAGGTTTGTATGCCGCTTAGACCTAGTATATCTTGATTATTGATTATTTTTGGTGATCTACTTAGTTTCCTGCTCTCGACAAGGGTTTTTTGGGGGTTTGTCTTCTGTAGTTTTCATTTATTTTCTCTATTTTTGCTAGCATGTTCAAGGTTCGATGTATACTCAACTCAAGGTCCTATTGTGTGGTGTGTCGGTGCCTCGTTTTCATCTTTTTGGTGGTGGGGATTGAGCTTTGAGGTCCTTAGTTTCGACGTGCGGTGTTGATTGGTTGTGGGTCAACACTTTGAGGTATGTTTTTGGGCGTGCAACATTTTGACCGCTACTTTTTGGTTGTCTAGTGGGATTATTGGTGCTTCTATTCCCTGGTGATATTGGAGTGGGAGTCTTATGCCACTCTGACCTGGTCCGTATGGCCATCGAAGTTTCTTTGGAATAACGTTGGTGGATTTTTTCTCTATTGTTGGAGGCTCTGTTTATTTGATTTTTTTCTTTGGCTGATGCCTGGGTGTTAGAGACCTATGATGTACTTTTTTGTGTGGCTCTTTAGCCATGGTTTTGGCCCTATTTGGGTTTTCATTATTTCCAAGGATGAGTCGTGCTTAATGCACTTGCAGAATGTAATTTGGTTCTCCACGGACGAATAAAATTACGATTTTTCTAAGGGAAAAAAAACCAATATAAATTATTAAATAAAACATGTACATATCACTCTCTGTTGTCATCACCTTGATTATCTTCCTTGCTTGACATGATAACACTGTTGTTCTCAAAAATATGTTTTGATCTAGGGTCGTGTATTAATATGAACCACCAATCCCTATCCAACACATCTGGGTTAAAAAACACTTGGTTGCAGTGTTTTGGGAAAAAATAAGGCTCCTTAGCTTCATCCCACATCTTTCTAGAGTTGATATATATCAACCCACTATCACAATATTCCTTTACATTATTTTGATCAAAGGTGTCCCATCACTTGCACCTAAAAATAACACATTGGAAAGAAGATAAGTCCACTCGAATGATCTCTTGTATCTTTCCAATGTAACCTAACTTCGCTCGTACTAGGTTTTGATTACGGTGGGTAGCATGACTAGATTGGTCGAACTCGAATTCCACTCCACAGTCTGGTGTCATGTGTCCATCATCGACATCGTCTATGCGAAAGTGATGTCCATATGCCCACATAAATGGGAACAAACACACCTATAAAAAAGTGAAAAAATCATAGTGTCATGTGTCTAATAACCCAACCAATAAAATATAAAATATAAATGTTACAATTCAAAGGTGCATTATGAAGTTAAAAATTTACACAAAGAGATTATTACCGAGTTGCTACACCTAATCCCTATGTTTATAGCATCCTCTTCAACATGCGGGTAACGACCGAATGCACCATATTTATCTCTGACTTGGTCAACAACCCAACTGTTGGGGAATATCATTGGCATATTTTCTTTTAAATCATCAGGACAAGGCATGCTTTTACCATTCAATCGTCTGAATTCTTTCCTGTCAATGTCACATTTCCTCCTCTTCTGTTCATACAATGCGACTCATGACCATGTTGCCTCTGAATTGTAAAGAATGGATTTATTGATGGCACCAATTTCTGAATTCACTGATGTATATATTCATAAAATCAAACCGACATATAGTACCATATGAGATAAAATTATACATTATGAAGTTCAGTGTGAATAGTTATTGTGTAGAAATTTGACAAACGATAATTCACTAACTCTTTATCAAGCGCCTTTTTCCATTTGTTTGGATAAGCTCCCCTTCTCTTTTGTCTTCATCCCTTTCGTTGTCCCAAATCACATCACCTAGTGTGTTGTCAATTTGCTTGATGTACTCATTAACATAATAGAAAAACTCATATGATATGTACCCCTCTACCATAGACCCCTCAGATTTTTCCCTTTGTTGAACATATCCTTTCAATTTCTTCATGTACCTCTATAAGAAGAACATCTAGCTATAGGAGACCACTCTGACTAATTCAACCTCATCTACTAGGTGAATTAGAAGATGAACCTGAAAGTCCATGAAACTTGTCGACAGTTTCTTCTCAAACATACAAACAATCTCAGCTATCTCTTGACGCCACCATGGAATGCTAGAAATATGAATCTCCTTTGATGTGATCCAACATATAAATGAAAATAATTTGGATATGGCACGTCGTAGGTCTTGGGGGAAGTCATGGTTCAAACAACCATGCACAAGCACAGGATAATGACACTACAAAGTAAACACATACAAAATTAATTATGTTTTATCCCATGGCATAAAAGTTAAAACAAATAATAAAATCATGTTTTTGAAATAGTACTCTTAGAAGGTTCAAATGGTCATGTGATTTCAACCCCGACAAATGGTCTTGCACAGTGAAGCTATGTCATAGTGAAGACCCATATAAAGAAGTCACCTTCACACCCAATATAAATTTTTTTTCCAAAGAAAGATCATCTTTCTTCAAAATCCATGGGACGTCACCTTCTTTGAAAGATCAAGAGGGACCAGCCTCTCCTCTACTTTATTGTCTTGGCCAATGTTTCTTTTTAGTTTTTGACAAAATAAGATCTCTCCTAACAACCAATGTGTCACTTTATTTTGATGATATGTGCCTCCATAAAGAATATGAAACATTTTTAAATATATGCATGGGATCTAGTAAGTGGGCAATCTTAAGATGCTCACAATATGGGAGCCCATAAAATAAATATTTCCTTTTCATCCCAATGGGCAATTTCTAAATATAGGTGCCAAAGAATTCTGGATCATTGAACATAGGATCCCCATTTGAATCGAACATTTATGTAATATCCTTCTCCTTCTCTCTCTCATATGATCTAAGCCATTCTGCTGGTGTCATTATTGCAGACCTTTGGGTTCTCTCTGGTTTACCATTGAAAGTAGATGTTGATCTTCTGTAAGGGTGTTGTTCTGGGAGGAATACCCTGGAGTATTCGTACACTATCTTTCATAGGTGGTTGGACCACCTAGCCTTCAGAGAAGGTCTACAACATTTACATCCATGACACCCTTTTGTTACAAGACCTGTGAAATTATTAATGTATACAGAGCACATTAGCATTGAATATAAGAAAAAATGCAACAAATTAAATATGCCAAAAAATATTGTTACCTATATAAACAAATCGATAAACATGTAATTTACCAGAGCAAACTCCTAATATTGGATAATCATGTGTGGTGTACAAGCACATCTTCCATACAACATAAAACTCCTCTATGTTACAATGGGTCTTGATACATTGTATACATGTATCCCTTCTCATAATTCCTTCAATTCATCTACCAATGGTTGTAGGTAGACATCCATATTTTTCACTTGTCTTCTACCAGGGATTATAAGAGACAACATAAGATGTCCATTCTTCATGGAAAACCATGGGAGGATATTGTTATTGATCACTATTACAAACCAAAAAAAATAGTTGGTGTTTTGGAGGGAATATGGGTTGACGCCATCCATGGCTATGCTGAGTCGCAGACTTCATACTTCATCCTTGAATTTTTCAGGCCATGTATCCTCTATATGATTCATGGCTATTGAATTTGTTGGGATTCACATAACTCCTGATTCATTAATTCATGCCATCCCTGCAACATAGCTAATTCTTTGCAACCAAAGAGCCTTTGAATCCTTGGGATTATAAGCATGTGCATCAATATCTTATGAGGAGGACTATGTGATATCCCCTTTTTATTTGATTTATGGTACCTGTCATGCCCACATTTCAGACATATCTCTTTGTCTGCATATTCTCCTCTATACAGAATACAATCATTCAAACATGCATGATATGATATGTACTCAACACCCAACATTTTCAACATCTGCCTTTTCTCTTCGTAGATACCATACAAGACATTATCACTTGGAAGAACTTTATCTTTGAATAATTTGGAGTTAGTGGGAAACAAAAATGTACAATGTCATTTAACGTTCATAAAATTGACCATTTTTAATGTTGATTGTGTGACATAATTTCTCAAAATATAAGGGACTTGATGGTCAGTTACCTTAATATTACTGAGAAACATGCGTTTGCCATGCTGAAATTTGCTTTCAAGTTGTACAGTAACATCGTTGTCCCCAACTGGGTAGACTTTGACCGACAAGGTCCAAAGAGAGGGGTGGGTGGAAATAGATTTCAGGCTTTCGGAAAAGGAATCAACGATATGAGCATCATCCCCTAGTTCATCATTCTATAATGCATCTAACAACATTGTCTCCATGGCAGTAGTATCCCGTAAATAATCATCGATACCAACCTCTATTTGATTGACTCCATTGCCAAATTGTACAAAACTAATATTAATTTAGTCATTCCTAATTAGTGAATATGGACATAGTGGGAATTGAATAGGTGGTTGATTCAACCATTCTTGGTATGCTTCCTCTCCGAGTTGTGCTCTTATTGAAACCTTCTCTTGATTTGACATTGTAGTGGGGTGCAACCGAAGATGATAGGTAGGTTGCTCATCATCATAATCCTAATTTCAAAAATATTGAACATTAGTACATCGATGATATTAGTAAGCACAATGAAATTAGTTTGTTCAAATTACATTATACCAAACAATTATTACCATCATTGACCCAAGATTGCGGCTGGAAGATGGCATGTTACAATTGGCAGGGTAAAGCGACTGTCCATTTTAATCTACCAACTGCTTGTGGTATGTTTCTCCCAATAAGAGCTTCCGACGTTTTTAAACTGGTGGAATATATTTTCTACATCTGAACTTGATTTTGAATCAAGATCCTGCAAATTTGGATACATTTTTATTCAAATTGACATGGATAAAAAAATAAATTCAATTAGATAATCGAAATATAAGTAAAATATGAACTTACTGGAGATGGAAATGGAGAACTTAGTGATGGACTTTGAGAAATATGGAACGGGATGGAATTTGAAGAATTGGCCATTTGAGATTATAAGCTTTTCTCCTTGCATTTGAGCAAAATCAACAATACATTTTTAAGAATAAGGCGACTTTAAGTGGAGAATGTATACTATGAAGTACTGCAAGTCACGTGGATGCATCCAAAAAAATAATTTGAGATGAATATACTATTTTGTGCGCAAATAAAAATTCAGATAACTTTTAAAGCATCATGGTGCACTTAATTAAACCAAACTCATCGATGCGTATATACCAATGTAAAGCACAGGGGCATTTAATTACTAACTGCATCTGTGATTAAGATTTCAAATAAAAAAAAATAATTTTATGATATCAGTGGTCCAAAAATATTTAGCACACCAATGCGTTTCAGAAACGAATGTACGATGCGTTATATTAATAAACGCACCAATTTTCGAAAAAACTTAAAAAAAATGCAACTTTGTATTTTTACAACAGAAAAATGAGCGGGAATTGATTTTTCAAAAATCCAATTTCATAAAGTCCTTTAAATAGTAAGAAGCTATTCACTATTTCATTATTTTGCCAAAATTTATAGGGGAGAGATTTGCAAGAGAGACATACCGGGGAACACTGTGGAGCAACAAAATACTTTTAGACAACAAAATTATTCAGAAGATCAAAATTTGAAGGGTATGGCGATTCACTGAAAACCATTTTCATAAAGTATTTTAAATAGTATTAAGCTATTCACTATTTCATTATTTTGCCAAACTTTACAGGGGAGAGATTTGCAAGAGAGACATACCAGGGAGCACTGTGGAGCAACAAAATTATTCAACAGATCAGAATTTGAAGGGTATGGTGATTCACTCAAAACCCTTTTGGAGCAATAAAATTATTCATAAAAAAAAAAAATATCATAAATACCTTAAACCCTTGCTTCTTCTTGCTTATGTGACTACAAAATTTCAGCTTAGGGTTTAACTCCTTCTATCACTTCACAATTAGGGCTTTTCATTTTAGGTATTTTAGATTTAATGGGTTTGTGTTTCTATACAAAAGGTGATTGGCCTGTGATGCAAAGGGACCACTTATTGCAGCAGATCAAAACCCTCTTAGCCCTGTCACGTTTTAAAAAAAAATGGTTTCTGGTTATCGGTGTGCCTATTTGACTATAACGCACCATAAATGCTCTAATATCATTTTTAAATTTTTTCGTTCATCGGTGTGTAATTTTTTTCATCCATGGTAATTTTTTGTTTTTGTTTTTTACTCTAGGTGCGATGCGGTGCAATTATCTATACATATCACACTGTTTTAATTTAAAGTATTTTTTTTTATATTAATTTTTTCATATCGGTGTGTTTCCTATATCAAACGCACCGATGCGTTCATATTATTACAACGCATAGGGGGTGGAAGGTGGGAGCGCGACTAGGGTTTTCCCTAGACGCAATCTGCAACAATTTGTTTCTCTTCCTTGACTTGCCTCTGGCTTTCTTTGATCCATCGCCTCCCACATCTTGCTCGTTGTTGTTTTTGTTTGTTGTTGTTTTCTTTGGTGTATGCTCTCTTTTTTCGATGGGTATGGATACTGTCGAGCTACCCTCGTGTATTCTAGCAAACTGTATCGACCTTGCATGGCCTCTCTCCCCTCTGGGCTACGGTTCGATGCAATGTTTTCTTTGGATCTGTTGGGTACACTTTGTTTTGTCGGTGTTTTGATGGTAGTGGGGTTTGGGGGGAAGCGAACGGGGCACATCCTGGTGTCTCGTTCCGTCTCCCTTAAACTTTGACAGTGATTTCGTTGGGGTTTTTTGGGCTGATTGGGACGCTAATGCTTTCATTGTTAGGGTTTCTCTTATGAGGTGATATATTACTCTAAAACATCTTACTTACTTTTGAACTGTTTTATCTCTTTCTGGTGTTGGTTCGTTCAAGTTTTGATGTATACTCAAGGCCTCGTTTTCTTTGGTGCTAAGGAGGTGGTGCCATGTTCAATTCTTTAGTGCTGTTTTTTTTTGGGGTTTTGTAACCTCCCTTCTGTCTCTAGGAGGATGCATGCCGCTCTGAACCGGTCTGTCTAGCTTCTGGGCATCTTTGGGGGTTTGGTTTGATGTTTTCTCTCGATGAGTTATGGGTTTTGCTTCTTGGGATTTCTCTTGCGACCTGGTGATGGAGTTCCTTCGATCTTTTTTTATGCTTTGCAGTGCTTGTTATGCCACTTTCGTGCTTATTTGAGTGTACTGTATTGGATTTTCCTGGCTTGCTTAGGATATAAGGGCTTGTTTTTTGAACATAGCCAGACTAAATGCTTGATTTCTCATGTATTATTCATAATGCAAATTTATTTCTATATGAATAAATTTACGCTTTTTTCCTTTGGAAAAAAAAATATTACAGTGCACCGGAAACCATATTTGTTTTTATTTTTTTTAACTGAAAATTATGTGATTTATTTATAAAATATATTTAATAGCTTCTGTATTGAATGGTACATATTGTATATTGATAAAAAAAATGTGTGAGAATAGTTCAAGTAACAAAGAGCCTCTTATTCATATATAATAAAATACATTTTATTTTCTTCTATTGCATTGTCCAATGTTGATGTGAAATGTTACATTGTTGATTAAATATATGGATGATTAAATATTATAACGAAGAGATGCGAAAATAGATTAATCTCTATATTAGTAGTGGAGGACGGCTCTAGAGAAATTTTCAATCTAGGGTTTAACAGTCGCGATCTCAACAACGACCAACATGGTTACCAAAGGGGGAGGGAGTGGAACCCCCTCCTACAAGCATGTAGTGGTGGACAGAGGGAAAGGCCAACGAGGTGTCGGTTTCAAAGAACCTTTGACAGGCACATCAAGATCAGGATAAAAAAAGAATATAAGAGGTCAACCAAGAAAAAAGTGATCGCATGGGGGAATAAGCCAAAGAAGCCCAAAACGGTGTGCAAGAAATGACGAACCCCAGTGGGGTAGATGGGTGCAACCCATGTAAACCTAAAACAACATTGATACCCAAGGTTATACTGGAATACCCCCAAAAACAACTCTTCCAGGATCAAATGAAGACGCATGAATTGATCTACAAGTTCATGGGCCTGTGGCCTATAGAAAAAACATTGTGCAACTGGATAAAACACCAATGGAAGCTAAGTGGAGAAGTTGAAATCCACCTGGGATCGAAAGGAATTTTCACAGCAGTCTTTATGAACCTGGAGGACAGGGATAAAGTCTTTGCGGGGGGGGCATATTTCTATGCCTCAGTGAGGCTGTACATGCACCCATGGAAGGAAAAATTCTCCCCATAGAAAGAAATCTTTAAAAATGTCCCAGTCTGGCTAAGGCTGTACTCCTTACCACTAGATTACTGGCTACCATCCACCTTCTAAGCAATAGGGAACAAGATTGGAAAATATGTCAAGACATCATAATCAACTTTAAAAGGAAGATATACATCCTATGCAAGGATCTGCATAGAAATGGATGTCTTGGGGGTGCTCCCGGAAGCCATAAGCCTGGAGTTTAGGGATGAGGAGTGGATACAAAGCATATAATACAAGTAGATCCCATTTCGATGCAGAATATGCCATGAACATGGACACCTACTAAGAGAATGTCCACTTAATAAAAAACATGAAACGAAAAACACCAAACTACAGTAGGATGAGGACGGGTTTGTGAAGCCAAATCACAAAAGCAGAGGAAGAAAAAGACAAGGCAAGGCCCCAACAGGAAGCAACCTGGAAGCCAGGATTAGAACAGAAGGAAGAGGTAGGCCCAACCAAGGGGAAGAAGCAGGAAAGGAAAAGATGAAAGCTAGGGAAGCTAGTGAATAAGAAACTCATGAGAACATAGAAAATCCAAGCAACAAGGGAGAACAGGGAGGTAGCACAAGTCCTATGGAAGGAGGAAACAAAGATTCCAACACCCCAATGTAGGAGGTAGACAGAGATACAAAGATGACACCAAGTGAGGTAGGAAAAAAAGACCCAGATCTCAGAGACATTGTGGAAAGGGAAGTAATAGACCTTCTGAACATACTGGAGCAATGGAAAAGGAAGGGAGTAAACAATGTGCCAGTGAAGCAACTAAATCACATTCAATATCTCTTCCTCCTAAGGGAGGAAGAAAAATCTAGAGGGACCAAGCGCATGCATGCCAAGATAGGACACTTGGGAATCAAAACAGGCGATGGACAACCACAACACTCACCCAAGCAAGCAAGGCGAAAGAAAGGCAGGAAATCAAAGAGCGTAGCCCTACAAGAACTAGGAGCCCTGTTGGTAAATTTAGGTAAGATTAAAAATCTCTTCCCAAACTCCCCCCCACATGTTTAAATGAAGATTATAATGTGGAATATAAGAGGCCTAAACAACACAAGAACACAAGGAATCCTTAAAAATAGACCGAGGAAGGAACCTACTTGCAACAGAAGCCACGAGACATACACTTTCTGTTAACATGCAAATTATAGGGAACACGACAAAAATTCTATGCACTAATGTGTATGGCCCCTAGGTGATGGAGGAAAAAAGGAGAATGCTCCTAGACCTAGAGAATATAAAATATCCAACTAACAAACTCCACTGGACCCTGGTTGGGGATTTCAACATCATCACTACTCTTGCTGAGAAAAAAGGGGGCACCAGGAGACTGGACAGAGATGCGGAAGAATTCTCATCTTTCATTGACACAATGGAGCTTGTGGACATCAGGACCAGGAATGGTCAATTAACCTGGAGCAACAAACGACTAGCTCACCACCAAGTAGCTACAAGGCTAGACATATTCTTCGTGTCATAATCCATCATTTTGCAAGGGCTAACTTTGGACCGCAACATACTCTCCTGGGGGGATCAGACCACTGACCAGTTCAATTGGAAGCTAATTTTCAAACCACACTGAAGAACATACCATTGAGATTTGAGAAATTTTGGATTGATCAATGCACCTTCAAGGAGAACATCAACCAATGGTGGTAGGAGGAACTACCAGACCAAGGGACAATGATGTTCAAACTGTACAAGAAACTCAAGTACATTAAACAAAAACTCAAGGAGTGGAACAGGGAAATCTTTGGAAACATAAACTAGGGGAAAAAAAGTATCGAGGATAGAATGATGAAGCTACAGGAACTTTGCATCGAAGAGGGATACACAGAGGATCGAAAAAAATAAGAGATCCAAATGACCCAGGAATGCGAAGCCAGATGCAAGTAGGAAGAAACTCTGTGGTGCCAAAAGTCTAGAATAAGGTGGCTAAAGGAAGGATAGAGGAATACCAAGTTTTTTCATAGAACAACTATTGCTAGAAGATCTCATAACAAAATATTGAAGATTAGGGATCAGTACGAGATAGAAAGAGAATCCCACTAGGATATTGAAAATACACTGGTCAATCACTTCCAGGGGATAGCCAAAGAACTCAACCAAGACAGATCCGAGGCCATACAAACAAAAACTCAACACATCCCCAAGTTGGTCACAGAGGATCAAAATGTTAGCCTAAGCAAACCCATCACAAAGGAAGAAATTGACCAAGTAGTCCAAGAGATGCCCAATGGAAAGGCCCCAGGCCGAGATGGATTCACAGTGGAATTCTTCAAAGCCTACTTGGATGTGGTTAAGCATGACATTTATGGGGTGGTGGAGGAATCTAGGCGCTCGACATCCATTCTGAAAGCTTTAAATGCCACAATGATCACTCTAATCCCAAAATAAAACGAAGCTAGGACCCCAGACCGCTGTAGGCCTATAAATTTATGCAATGTAGTTTACAAAATAATTTCCAAAGTCATAGCCAATAGACTAAAACCACTCCTTCCCACACTGTTTTCATAGGAACAAGTGGGTTTTGTAGAAGGAAGACAAATCCCATACAATATCATCCACGCCCATGAGATTATTCACACGCTGAAAATCCAAAGGAGAGGGGGGATGATAATCCAACTTGAATTCGCGACGGCCTATGAAAAAATAAGCTGTCAATACATGGCCAAGACACTGGAAGATTTTGGTTTCGACAAGCATTGGATTAACTAGATCGTCACTCTAGTCTCAATGACAAGCTACTTGCTGCTAATCAATGGAGCCCCAACCAGACCTTTCTATCCATATAGAGGAATAAGACAAGGGGACCCACTGTCCCCTTTCCTGTTCATTTTAATGATGTAAGGGCTAAGTAGAATCATAAAAAGTGCAACTGCATCTGGTGAAATAAAAGGCCTCAAACCGTTTGAAAACTGTCCAACCTCAACACACCAACAGTTCATTGATGATACGTTGCTCTATGGCACACGCACGATAAAGGAAGCAAAGGCCTATAAAATAATCTTAGAAGACTTTGGGGAATCCTCAGGGGTGGAAATCAACCACTCCAAATCCATGATATATTTCTTCAACACTAATCCAACAATTCAAAGAAACTTGGGCAACATTGTGGGGTTTGAACGCAGAACGCTCCCAACGACATACTTGGGAATCCCCCTAGCAGACAGAGCCTGAAAAAATGCTACGTGGGAAGGAGTTATCAGCTAACTACAGGAGAGGGTAAAAAATTAGACATACATAGCTCTAAACATGGTCGGAAGGCTTATCCTCACCAAAGCAGTTCTACATTCAATTTCGATGTTTACGATGTCAGTGTTTCTAGCCCCCAAAGGAATACTACAAAAGATAAGAGCCATCCGAAGAGACTTCCTATGGCAAGGCACAGAAAACAAAAATAAATGGGCCTTGGTAGCTTCGGACAAGGTATGCAGACCAAAAAGAAAAGGTGACCTGGGGTTACAAGACCCACAAGTAACCAATGAGGCCTACAGGGAAAAGCTCCGGTGGAGATGGGTAAAAGACAAATCGGTGTTGTGGGTGAACCTCTGGAAGGCCAAGTATGCCTCAAACATCAACGACCAGGAGAGAATCTAGTTCATGGGAACAAGGGAGGGATCAACCATCTGGAATCTCACCTGGAAAAATAAGAACTGGATCCAGAATCATAGCTTCTAGGAAGCTAGAAATGGTAGAAAAACAAGGTTCTGGGAGGACGCTTGGCAACAGGAACCCATAATGGAAAATTCGGATAGTGAGGAGCTCCAACAGAAAATGATTGGGAAAGGAAAAACAAAAATCCATAAATACTGGAAGCAAAGGGATGGCATCGCTAGATGGAGGATCTGGGACATGCTTAATCCACAAAATAGAGCCCGGATCAAAACAATAACAAAAGAGGTGGAGGATGAATTGGGGAAAAGGAAAATTGGGGTCTCTAAAGATGATGACCAATTAAGGTGGGGTAGGAAAAATGGGGGTGAATTCAACTTAACAGAAGCATGGTACTAAATCGTGGGCCAGGACCAAGAAAATATGGAGAAACAGTGGGAAAATATCTGGAAAAGCCCCCAATGGCCAAAAATCAAAATGTTCGAATGGCTAGTTCTACACAACTGAATTCTAACCTGGGAGAACCTCATGAAAAGGGGTTTCATAGGTCCTTCTCATTGCCATCTCTTTCAAGTCAAAGAGGAAACACCTATTCTCCTCCTTGATGAATGCAGTTACACAACAAAAATTTGGGATTGGGCGACAATCATCTACTTCCAATCCAATAGGGTCCAGGGAAACATCAGCGCAACCATCAAAAAATGGAATGAGAGTTACAACGAAAATGAAATGGTTAACCTTTGTTGGAATCTAACACCAGGGATGATCATCTGGGCAATCTGGAAAGAAAGGAACCAACACATCTTTAGGAATTAAATCCTAATGGAAGAAAGGCTAAATGATGCAATAGTATCTCAAATAAGAGAAACGGTGTAGAGCTTCAACTGCAATAAGGATAAATATCAACTTTCATACCAAGACTCCCGCATCCTAGATTTTTTCCATCTAAAATAATGGCGCAACAACATACCTATGGGGCGTGATCCATAACTCCAGATA
Source organism: Picea mariana (assembly GCA_032191745.1). Taxonomy (NCBI): domain Eukaryota; kingdom Viridiplantae; phylum Streptophyta; class Pinopsida; order Pinales; family Pinaceae; genus Picea; species Picea mariana. Next base: position 105,561 of record JASDQU010012347.1, read on the forward strand.
GGATCCTGCAACTGGACTCCCCCTCCATCAGGGTTCCTCAAATTGAATTTTGACGGGGCGACAAAGGGAAATCCAGGAGTGGCAGGGGTAGGTGGAGTGATCAGAGACAGTGGTGGCAGTATCATCTAACTGTATGCTGGGAGCCTGGAAAACTCAACGAACAAAAAAATGAAATTTCGATCCCTGGAGCTTGGCCTTGAAATCCTAAGTCTCGAAAGGATAACAAACACCATCGTGGAATGTGACTCCACTCTGGTTATCAACATGGTGAATTTTCCAAAATGGCACCAGAGTGGGAAAGGTTCAACGACACTAGTGCCTTAAACACTCCCTACATAAAATCCAGGAGCATCTGAGAACTTTGAATACAGTGGAGTTGCGCTGGGTGCATAGGTCAACGAATTCTCTAGCAGACAGGCTCGCTAATGAGGGGGTCAGAAAGGAAGGCCCGAAACTAGATGATACCTGGAGCATCATCTCGAGCAGGCCATCTGACGACAAAAGATCGTGAAGTCAGCTTAAACATGGAAGGTCACATTGAGGAGGACATTGCAAGGCCTCTTAGAAATTAAGTGGGACTGAGGCAGAGTATGATTGCCCAACACTCGACCACCAATTATCATGCAAGATCACAATAAGCAGCAGGCGGGCAACCGACAACAAAGCCAATACATCAGTAAGAGTTGTGGGGAAATTACGAGTGAATGGCTAGGCAACAAGTCACATGCAACGAATGACATAAGGCATGAGGGGTTGGTGATAATAAAAAACGATCCACCAGGCCCAAGTGCAAGTACAGGGAGAAGCACAGTCGGATCACAAGCGAGCAAGGGCAATGAACACACAGGCATCAAGGTTGAACCATCATGATCATACAATCCTTAACAACAAAAATGATGGAAGCACTCACCATCGCGGAAAAACCATGATTGGAAGCACAGGCTCGCAATGGGGGAAGTCAAATAAGAAGAGGGACAATAAGAATAGACACAAAAAGAAGGAGCACAATAATAGGGGTTATTATAGTTTCAAGGGTAGGGAAAGTAAGAATACCTATGAAGGGAGGTACAGGCCGAGTAACAGAACAGGAGTTGCGGTAGGCAAAGTGGGATGACATGACTGAAGCAAACACACAGGAAGAGGAGCCCCCTTGGTCGAACAGTTCGTGACCATTAACAAGAATGGATCAGGAAGCAAAAGATACAGAGGGCATCTTCCAAACTTTGGTTGCGCCAAAGGGGAAGGCGACTAGATGGGAAAAGGAATTAAAGTACAATCACAAAGGTAAAGCGTGGGAAGCATTGGTATAGGAAGCAATCTGGGTAACTGATCCGGGGGCCATGCGACCCAGGGAAACCCTCTACCAAAAAATAGTGGAGATGGCTTGGCTAACCAAGATGATGATCGAGAAAGTAAATTTAGAAAAGGAAGAAGCTAGACATGAGGATAACAAGGAAAACAAGACAATGCTGGATGAGATCTTGCGGCGCCTCAGCAGTATGGAAACTATTATCAAACTGTTAGTAGAGGTAGAAAAGGACCAAAAATGCAAGTTGGAGTGGTTGGCGGCTTAGTTCCACCTTTACCTACGCTATGTCCATCACATGGACATCACGCCTGTCAATGGACATGGCGCGCCAACCCAAATTAGGAAGACTCGCACGGTCTCCCATAAGGAAGATAACAAGAGCCATGCAGATGGAGGGAAGGAGCACCCCCAGGTGCTAAAACACCTCATAGTTCTGGATTTGTGAATTGGTAGTCTATTGGTAGTAATGCTAGGCGGTGTTGGGTTAGTTCAGATCTATTACACACTCTGGTTTAGGGGGATGTTTTAGTTTCTTCTTTTATGTCTATGTCTTTTTTTCAAACTGGGCATGGAAGGTCTGGTCTAGTTTCCCTTGGTGGCAGACCAATACCATCCATTGCAACTATCAACTCACGCAACTAGGGACCCCCTGATCTAGTTTCCTTCTAGGCAGGCTAGGATCCCCACTTTTTGTATCATAATCCTTTCCAGTAATATAGATTCCTACACTCACTTACAAAAAAATAATAATAATGAAGAGATGCAAAATCTGTTGATATAACAAATTAATCCAAACATCATATCCAAATGCACTACTCAAAATTTAATTTATATGAATACTATTATAAGATATATGTCAAATTTTTGATGAACAATGGAATTAAAAAATAACAATAATTGCACTGTCACAGGTTGATGTTTATAAAAAGAGAAAATGAAAAATGGTGCATTTATTGCTGAAAAACACCAGTGCGTTTAATGATAAAAAGCACAGGTGCTGTAATGAAACCCACACTGGTGTTGATGTATAATGAACCAACACCTATCGTAATAATATTTTAACAACAAGAATTATAATAATAAAAAATGGCCTTCCGGTACTTTAATTAAAAAAGCGCACCAATGCTTCTGTATCATACTTCTGCATCGGTGCATTCTAAATTTCATGCACTGGTCGGGTTTGTCTTGTAACACACCGATTCATGGTATCATAGATTCGACTAGTGCATTATTGTTAATAAAGCACCGTTGCATTATGATTTATAAGAGCACCGATGCCCCAATATTTTTTGGACATCCCCGATGCTTTCTGTGAAATTTAAGCACCAGTGATTTAAGTTTGAGAACACATTGACGCATGGTATCATAGATTCGACTGGTGTATTGTTGTTATTAAAGCACAAATGCGTTATTATTTATGAACGCATTGGTGCCCCAATATTTTAGGACTATCACAATGCTTTCAGTGAAATGTAAGCATCAATGCTTTAAGTTTGAGAATGCACCGGTGCGTATACACCCTGAAGCGCACTGCCTAGAAAAACATCCGCTAAAATCTCCGCCCGCCTGGATTTTTTTAGTTATAATGAAGTTCCGTTATAATCTCCACAAAAACATCCACTACCAAAAACAAATGTTTTCGCAGAGTTTTTTTTTACAATTTTTTCCAAATATGTAACACTAAAAACCTCCGCTATAACCTTTGCTACAAGGTTTTTTCCTTGTAGTGAATATTAAATGAATAAAATGCATTAAGTACTCAAAAACTTTGTGATTCAACCTACCTTGTCATGACGTCTTATGTGTTGAATGGGTTCCATTTTGTTTTCTTTTTTACAACAAAAAAACAATCGAAAAATAATATTTCATACAATAATAAAACCTTTTGTGCATAGAAAAAACAATGAATACATCGGTTTGATGCACATTGTTGTTGGGATGGTTCCTCCTATGAAGAAATATGCTCGTTTGTTTGACCATATCCTTGTATTTTTCGATATCCCCAATAACATGTTTCATATATCATGCCAATCATCGTTTGGAAATTTATCAATCTTCTTGAAAAAATAAAAACACTAAAATTTTTATTTATATTTATATGAAAATAAACATAGTAAAAATATTAATTTGGTAACTTTTTGGACTAGTGTATGCATATTACAAAAAGACATGTTTATAAATAACACTTTTTAAATGATTCTTTTTGGTTATTGTATGTTTTTTTCTATTGCAAGTCTCACAGGTCTCATTGACCATTGCTCTAGAAACACTTGTTGTGGTTTATGTATAACTTGATTCTTGGAGTCATTGTATTGATTTTTGTACTATAAATGGAAATAGTGTCTATATGTTCTTTCCACTATATCCATCGTAGTTTTATAAATACTCCCCCCCCCCCACCCCCCTCTCATTAACTTTAAACACCACTCTTTCATCATCATTTACATCCTTAATAATTGTTAACTTCTTAGGACGATCTTATGTTCCCTTACTATCAATCTCTACACAACATTAAACAAATGTGAAATTGAATGTTTGAAACATGTTAACGATTATAATTAAGAAATATATTTATAGTAAAAAGTAAAAAGTCCATTTGATGTAGCTTGGGTGGTTATGAGGAATGATTGTTAGCCTCCCCACCCAGGTTGAATTCCTTGTGAGTGACATGTTGTGCCCTTAATGGTTCTATAAGATGCTCTTGTTGTTGAGCCCCCAATATTCCAAAAATGCATATCCTCCCCATGTTTTCTTGCGGATTTTGGGGGGGTTATCCATGGAAGTAGCAAGCACTAATATCCAATGTCTTGAACCACATTAAAAAAGAGTCGAAGAAAAACTTCATATTAATCACCTTTCAATCCACTTAATTCCTCTCTTTGCAACATTTCCATAAATGTTTTACATTCATGCAACACATTATCCAATACATAACATTTGAACCTACATACAATTCAAATATATTTCTTTTATATTAAAATTTAAAAGAACTTTCCATGTTCAATTGTTGGGATGTGCTTCCCTAACCTTCATTGCTATTTTTTCCCCTAATCTTTTATCAACCATTTTCTATCCATAAAAGCCCTGCATAATAAAATACACTAATTATGAAATATGTTTTACAAACTAAGTAAATAATTTCAAGCTAAAATTGTTTTCGGGTTAGGCAATGTGTACAATATAGTAACATGCATTAGTACATTGAAGACATACTTAAGAACTATTATGTCGTTACTATAAAGTGTGCACCGTTAAACTTAGTAAGTTTTTTAAAACAAATATCACTAAAATGGTACACTGAATATTGAATTTGACATTGGTGCATTGTTTCTATATATTGTGCATCACTAAATTCGACAATGTTTTTTTAAACCATGCCAAATGACACTTTTTAAATAAGATATGCATTGGTGTGTTGTTACTACACAATGTGCACCATGAATGGTGAGAGTTTTTATTTTTTCTAAACTAACAATGATAGGGTTTGGGATCCAATATAATGAGTAGTCCCAATCCAACAAATAATCAACACCCAATATACAGATACAAAAATCCAATAAGTATTCATTACCTAAATTTTTTTCTCATTGTCAAATACTAGAGAGAATAAGCCCAAATACTAGAGTTTGTAACATAAAACAAAACATGTAACATGAAAACTAGGGTTTGCAACACTGAAGGTAACTTTGAAAACTTACTATTTTCTTGAAAATGCATTGTAAATACTAATATGAATAAATAAAAAAATTATTGAATTTTTGAATCAATTGAGGGTAATTTTGAGATGAATAGAAAGACATTGCATACCTTAAATTAATCCTCTACAACTTTGTATTTGACCTATGATGATCCCCTGCAAATTTAGCTCTTCAAAAAAATCTATCCACTCCTATTTTCTTCCTCATAAACTCTCTTGCACAAGTCTCCCCTCTAAATTTTGGTAAAAGAATGAAATAAAAACAACATTTTCTTTTATAACTTTACTTTTACAAAATGAAATTCCTGCATATTTTTTTTCTTGATATTTCAATGCATTGATGATAAACGAGTGTGCTAATTTTTCTTTAACTTAACTTGTGGTGCACCTTAGAGACATAGGTGCATTGGTGCATTATGTTGACCTAAACACACCGATTAAACAATGTACAATAAAAATAGAAGTGCAAACCTATACAATACTTTTTAGAGATTTTATTTTGCAAAGTTTATTGTGGAAGCTCATTGTCAGTGTGTATAATATTTTTGCGCACCAATGCGTTTAGAGTGTGTGTATGAATTGGGGTAGAGTATTATAAACTTAATAATATTTTGAAGCAAAGGTGGAAAGTTGGTTGGAGCTCTGCGGTAAAATTTTCAGGGCCAAAATGTTTGGATTACTCAAAGGTGGGGGGTGAATCAGTATTGAGCAATTATACCACTTATTAATCCTTTAAACCATAATGTATATTATTTTTACTTATTCAACCATGTTCATCTGTTCATCATCAATATATTACTGTAGCATAAACATTAACATCCATCAATGCATAATAAACAATAACAAACACATCCACATAATACACAATACAATAATATTTATGTGGAAACCCAATGCGGGAGAAAACCACGAAATGATTTTCTTATATGTCAAGAATTACATTCAAGCTGCTCGAAGGATGGTTCTCTAAATTGTCTTAGCTACTGCATAGAGTCCCCCTATCTAATATTCATATTACATGGGAGTCTCTAAGCCGACTAGCTCAGAAAAATACCTTTTCGATGTAGTCATCATCCTTGTTGGTAGACTCAACATATATTTGAACTTTGACTTCTTTCTTTCTATCTGTGGATTCATCTTGTACTACAATTATTGGAAGTACAATTTATCGAACTTGTTTTTATTCATCTGATATTCTTTTCTTTCTCGTACTACTGCAAATCCTGCGATCTTTGGGACCTACTCTTTCTTTACCTGCTCTTTATTATGATCTTGCTTTGCTGTGGATTCTTATAATATGGTTCTTGAAACCTGTTCTTCTTTTTCTTACTTTCCTTGTCTTTCTCGAACTATAGCAAGTATTGTAATTTCTGGAGTCTGTTCTTATCTATTCACTTTCTTTTCTTCTTGTTCTTTTCTTTTCCAAATCTTGATGTATCTAATATCTGTTTCTTTCTTCATGGATGGCACTATTATGCTTCTACAATTTCAGGATATATGACCATAGTTATGGAATTTGTATGATTCAATATTATGTGGAGCCACATAAGCATTTCTTGCTTGAACATTTCTTTCATAAGCCCTGCAATTTGCAACCTTATGTCCAAAGTTAGTACAATAAAAACAATGACCATAAAACAAATTTACATACCTGGGAGTGAATGATCTTCTTTGTGGTGTAGTCCTTCTGAATTCCTACCTTGACTGATCATGATCATGATTGAGGTTTCTTTGTGGCTTGCACTCTTCCTTCTTCATAGAACCTTTAATAACTTCTGCATAAATCTTGTTTTTTTTTTCATTCTTCTTTTCTGGTAACCTGTGACATTTCTCTTCAAGTTTCCTTGCTGATGATGTGAGTGTTTCTTCAACATTTTTACCTAGATTGACAACTTTACTCTCAACATGACAACTTATTCTTCAAGCTTCTCACAATCCTCTTCTTTCTTCTTCATCTGCATCTTCATTACTTATTCTATTCTTCTTTCTTCTTCGAGTTGGATCTTTAAGGTGACAATTTCTTCTTCAAGTTCTCTTTCTCGTTGACTGTATTTCACTTCATGATTATTTTCCCTTCTAATCTCTAAGTTATGTTCTATTTCATTTGGATTTTATATCTCATCACTTTCAATTTTCAAATGCGGGCATTCAAATTCAAGATGTCCTCCTTTTTCACAATTAAAACAAAAAAACATACTTCTGTTGATTTCATACTCTTCTTCTTCTTCTGAATCTGTCTGACATGATGAACATCTTTCCTCTTGATCTGTAGCTACATATTCTTTGACATTCTCTGAATCTGTGATGGGCGAATAATATATATTATGTAACTTATCCCAAATTCTTTAGCTGATGAACATTTACCAACCTTTTCTCTTACCAGATCATGTAATCCTTCCCAGATGAAATCCATTGCTATTTTTTTATTCTTCTTCAATTCCTTCTTGGCTGTAGTCTTTTATTTCTTTGTAGCATTGTATCCCGTCACAACTGAATACCAAATATCATATCCTTGTGCCTATAAAAAGGTTCTCATCCCTATGCTCCACATCTCATACTTTAGACCATTCTGACCATTAAACAATGGTACTCCATTCTCAGTATATTCCATGATCTCCTTCCAGTGGTTAAAATGTTTACTGAAGGAACCTGATCTAATACCAATAGCTGGAATACCGAGAGAG
>JASDQU010012347.1:123420-140253 GCA_032191745.1 Picea mariana
TAATCCTTTAAACCATAACATATATTATTTTTACTTATTCAACCATGGTCATATGTTCATCATCAATATATTACTGTATCATAAACATTAACATCCATCAATGCATACTATACAATAACAAACACATCCACATAATAAACAGTACACCAATATTTATGTGGAAACCTAATGCGAGAGAAAACCACAAAATGCTTTTCTTATGTGTCAAGAATTACATTCAAGGAAGCACCGAATTCCAATCCTCTAGCTCCAACTGGAAGGAGGCTCCAACCCCCTAGTTTCTCAGGCTCCAACCTGAAGGAAGCTTCAACACCCTATTTATCTGACTCCAACCAGAAGGAGGCTACAACCCCCTGGGTTCTCCATCTACAACTCGAAGGTGCCTATAACCACCTAGTTCTCAGGATCCAACCTGAAGGAAGCTCCAACTACCTGATTCTTCGGCACCAATCAAAAGGAGTCTACAACCCCCTTTCCTTGCCCTGTCCAACTACCCTAAAATATAAGTGTCAAATGATGACACCACTGCCACACTGTCCCTATGATATATACCATTGTAAACTTGTACCAATCTGTGCCAACAACCTATAACCAACATGTACCAATAACATGTAGTTAACTTGTACCAACAAACTGTAATCAACCTGTCCCAATAACTTGTACCAACATATACCAATAACCCGTACCAATAATCTCCTAAATAGATCAAATCTCATAACATATATCTCATACCAAATATCACTAGAATATTACTCAAACCATGTGCATCTATGTCTCTCTAGTCATGTGCTATATATGTGCATACAATCATAATCATGTGTAATAAACCCTCACATGGACTAGATATCAAACCATTACTGATGTGCAGCCTCAAACTAAACAAAAAAATTCAGCAACACATAACAACAAAAAGACCAATATCCATATGCCAAATACCAACAACAAAATACCAACTGTATCCCTCAACAAATCTTATATATGCAACAATACTGAACAACCAATACCATCTCAAGAGATAAACCCTAGCTCAAAAAACATACCTCAAACAAGATGTACCATATCTCTCATAAATAGACTCCAACCATTCTGCTGCCGTGGTTTTGCTGCCACACTTTTTCTGCTGCACTTTTTCTGCCATGATTTTTCTGTTGTGATTTGTTTGCCGTGATTTTTCTGCTGCACTTTTTTTTTCCGTGATTTTTCTTCCGCAATTTTTCTGTTGCACTTTTTATCTGTCAATAATACCTGCCAAATAACCTTTCACAAATGATATTCAATGAAGTTCAATAGAGACAAATGAGATAGTCTTTTCCTTTCCTTTATACTATTCATGTCTTCCTCTCGAAGTTTCCTTGCAACAACTTTACCCCTTTCTCCATCTTCTAAGGTTAACCCATTAACCCACTTTTGTCCACTTAACCACTTTGTCCACTTTGACTATTCAACCTTTGTCCACATAACTTAACCACTTTACCACAAATATTAAGTTCTCCACTTTTAGTTGCAACTAACTTTATTATTTAATTAATTTCTTTTGCAACCACTTTGACTTATCCATAAATAGTAAACTCACCACTTCTTGTTGCAACCACTTTTTTATTTAAATAATTTCTCTTTGCAACCACTTTGACTACTTTATTATTTAAATAATTTCTCTTTACTCACAACTTCTTTTTGTAACTAATTTTTTTTATAACTAGTCAATTCATAACTTCTTCGTCCTTAACTAACTTCTTGTTGCAACCACTTTATTATTTAATTTATTTCTTGGTCAACCACTTTGACTATTCAATCTTCTCATCACAACTACTTTACCATAATTACCAAATTCACAACTTCACAAGGCCATAACTCTCTAACTGTGAGGAGTTATGTGACGTTCCACATATCACTAGAAATGACATGAGATGTACTATCCATCTAGAATAGTATTACCTGCATATACATTAATCTTCATTACATTATTCCTCAACCAAAATTGGGTTCCTTACCCATACCTCTAGAGCTACCAAAATGTGATACCAGACATATTCAAGGGTTAATATCAATCTCTAAGGGTTGACATCAATCTAAAATATCACTCTCCAAGGGTTGATATCAATGACGACCAACAATCCAGACCAATTGTGCATCAATCTAAACCAATTGTCTGGCAAGTTTATTGTGGAAGCTCATTGTCAATGTGTATAATAATTTTGCGCACCAATGTGTTTTGTGTGTGTGTGTGTGAATTGGGGTAGAGTATTATAAACTTAATAATATTTTTAAGCAAAGGTGGAAAGTTGGTTGGAGCTCTATGGTAAGGTTTTCGAGGCCGAAATGTTCACGCGATAGGAACGTAGGCACGGGGCTGCAGGATCGACCACATGCAGGAAGTTTTTCGGTGCCCTTTTTCTTCCCGTCCGACCTCTTTCATCCCACTGAAGAAATGTGCTGGCTACCATTGGAAAACAGGTGGAAAAAATTGCGTCGACGTGCTTTTCAGGAAGATGGGCGACATGTATGACGATGAGGTCAATTATGACCTCATCTTGGGGTTAGGTCATACCTTCTGTTTGCATGCAGAGTACCTCGAGATCCGTGGAGGACCCCAATCCTCCCTCCAAACACACCCAAAACCCTCACTAGAAGGAAATGAAAATATCTTCACGCGTGAGAGCTAGAGTCTTGAATGAGCCAGGGATTGGAGGTGTAATGGTGCAGGTGGTAAGGTTTTTGGAGGTCTTGTCTCCCCTTCTCAGACACATGGTAAGTGTTTCTCCCCTATTTCCACTAGTGCTGTTGATTCTCCGTTGTCTCCGGATTTAGGAATCAAGGATTACCCTAGGCTAGAGTCTAGAGTTAGGGCTCCAAACCCTGGGACAGGTTCTGGGCATGCAAGAAAATCAAATAAATGCATTCGTGAGAAGAAAGGCTCTGTCCAAATGGTTGTTGGTAAGTAAATTTATGTAGTGGAGGTTTCAAACATTGTGGAAAAAAACCCTATTGGGTCAGTTCCCCGGTAAAATGGTTGGAGAAGATGCTTTGACCAGGTGGATGAATCTCGACTGGAAATTTTTTCCAGGATCCACCCTGGTAGCCCATACTTTGGCCAGAGGATGGAATGGTTTCACCTTAAAATAAACAAAGGATTTTAATGCATTGCTGAGTAAGGATTAGAACTGGGGCCCCTTTGGGTTAACCTTAAAAACATGGTCGGTAGATTTCGACCCTGTAAAAGAATTATTGAAGGTGATGCACATATGGGAAATACTTCCTATTTTGTCACTGACCTTCTGGACCAAGGAGGCACTAAAAGTTATTGGAAACATAATCGATTGCTTTATGGGCCTTGAACCCAATTGAGCTTCCAAGAAGAATCGACGATGGGCATGAATCCAGGTTGAGGTCAATGTGCATGACTATTTGGTAGGGTCTGTGGATATTATCTTTGCTGAAAAGGTTTGGCATCATAAGGTTAATTGTTGGAATCTCCCCTTCCATTTCCAAGGATGCCATGAGATAGGTCATGTTCGAGCCCAATGTGTACGAGTTGCAACTATGTTCCAAAATTCAGCAAAGATTGGAAGACATAATCAACTATGGGTCACTCTGGTCTCATGGACATGAAATTGATAGAAGGAAGAAATACATAGGTGGTGATAAATGATGGAGATGCACAAGGATTGGAGCAAGGGATAAAAAAGAAGACCCAGATTCTCAAGCCTTCATGTATTTCTTTTTTTTCCCCTCCACCAAGTCCCTCTTTGGTTCCTTCAAATTTTGTTTATGATGTCCCAAATTGTGGATTTCCTAACTTTGTCCCTGGTCAACCTCCTCATGAGGAATCCCCTCCCATGGGTGGCCCCTTGTCAGTTTTTCAAGTCCCCTCTCTCACTAAGGTCTCTACAAAGGTTCCTTTTTCCCCTCCCTGCTCTGATGTATTTATTGGGGTTGAAGCACTTGCCCTCCTTTCCCTCTCCTCCCCCTCAACCCCTTCCCTAGTTTTGGACTCCTCCTTGTCTCCTTCTCTCGAACCGTCAACTCAAGTATTGACAGCTCCACTTGTGGAGGGATTTCCCTCCTCTCCATCACTTAGGCCCTCCCTCCCTCCCTGCCACAAGGTATGAACTTCAATCCAAAGGAAGACAATTGAGGGAAGGGTTTCCTTCCAAAGGAGGGTTGGAACTAGATCCCCCTTAGTTGAATCGAGTGGGAAGGAAATACCACCTCCATAAGGCCCAAGAAAATGCTGCAATAGAAATCAAGAAGGGAAAAAAATCCTCCATAACCAGGTCCCTTAGAACGGGGAACACCCTAAAACCCTTGGCCCAATGATTGTGATCTTCTTTAACTCGAGAGGGGTAGGGCCCCGCAAAACAATTATCCTTCAAAATGCTCCTCATGAGTCAAAATACCGACGTAACACTGATCCAAGAGATGATGTGTTATGGAGAGAAGGCCATGGAGTTTTTTTTTGGCATGGCTAAAAAACTGGTCCTTTTGTTCTATTGATACAGATGGGATGTTTGGGGGTTTATTGATTGGTTGGAGCCCTCATTTCAAAGCCTTATCTTCCTCCTCTTTTTGGTCACATTTATTGGTGAATTTAAGGTTCAAAGATAATGATCATGATTTTCCGATGTTGAATATATATGGACCTTATGATGATAGGGTTTCCTTCTGGGAAGATTTAAAATATGCAGGTGACTTCAAAGATCCTCTCCTGGTAGTAGGAGGAGACATGAACTTGTCCATTTTATTATGGGAATTTTGGGGTGAAAACCCAAAAGAGGACCACATGAGGGGATTTTTTTCATCGTTTAACAAGGAACTACATTTAGTGGATGTGGAGCCACACTACTACATATGGGTGGAAAAACCAATGTCGTACTCTAACAGTACCGACAAAATCGGTCATACTTTCAATTTTTACTTACATTTTTTGTATTTTTTTAAAAACATCCCCGAAATTCGTCGAAGTCTATGTTCATCGAATATTCGATGAAAGGGACTTTATCATCGGCTATCCAACGATAAAGTCCCTTTCGTCGAATATTCGACGATTGACCAATTCAATCATCTATGTGTCACCATACTCACGTTTGACGAAGTCAATATTTTTTCCTGTTAAAAAATGTCTCTCCGGTTAACAACCGTTAGATGTCTGACAAAAAGTTGATATATAATTAAAAAATTTCAAAATATTAGAGACGTTCGTCATTGTTGCTATACTAGCGACGATTTGTAGAGGTTATAAGGGATATTTTTTTGGTCAAAATACAATTTATTTTATTTTTATTTTGTTAATTGCATTACAAATAGTTAAACTACTAAGGTTGATTTTTGAAGATAATTATCACTGAAAGTTTGGTAAGGAAAAATGTCACATAACATTACTCTAAGAGGACAAGGAGATGTGATATCTGCATTAGAGGCTTTGGGTGATCGAAAATGTTATTTCCATTGTAAAACATGCGGTGACTATAATAGAAGGAGACTTTTAATAAAAATAGCTAAAAGAGATTGTAGAGAGCATGGACACCTTGAAGGCGGGCATGAATATTGTCCCTTGGTAAGTTATTCATTATATGTGTTTATATTGCATATTGTTTTTGTAAACGTTTATATGTTAAACATAGAAGACAAATGATGTATTTTTTTTTTCTTTATGGATATATTCTATGTACAAAACAAATTGGGAGTAAGTTAAGAAGAGAAGAAGTAGAAATAAGATGTATATTTTAATTAGGGTTTAGGGTAGGGTTTAGTGGTTAAGGGGTTTAAGGTTTAGGGTTACAAGGTGTAAGGGGTTAATATCTTAGCGGTTTAAGCATTAATAAGGTCATATTAGGGATCAATGGTTAAGGGGTTAGGGGTTAATAGGTTAGGATTTAAGGTAGGTTTAGAAGATTTAGAGGTTAATGGGGTTTTAGGGAGTAGGGGTTATGGGTTTAGGGTTTAATGGATTTAGGGTTAGGGATTAAGGGGTTACGCCAGGTTAGGGGTTAATAGTTTAGGGGCTTAGAGGGTAAGGGGTTATTGGTTAATGGTTTAGGGTTGAAGGGTTTAGGGGTTGTCCAGACTCGACATGTCATACCCAAATTTATGGTCATAGGTCCACAGTTTTAAGTAATAATGATGGTATTGTTATTGAGCACATTTGTTCAAATGGTATCTGTTGAAGGTCTGCACACTTATGCATTGAGAAATGTTGTGTTTGAGGATAATAGAATGATGCCATGATTTGAATTTGATGTTGTTTGTTGTCGAAAGGATCACTATAAAATCCATTTAGATGATCAGTCCAGATAGTGGTTGGGATTGGAAGTGGTTAAAATTTCCCAAGAGTCTTATATATCTCCTCTTTGTTCCATTAAAAAGTGTCACATGAGGCTACAAAATTCTTGATGTCTTTTTTCATGCCTTCCCAAAAGAAAAAAGTGCTTAACATGTTCATAGGTGTTGTGAGTGCTAGAGTTACTTGTGGTAGGAGATGAATGTAAATCCTCCAACACCCAAGGTTTCAACTTAAAATTATAAATAAAAAATGCACACTTTATACTTCAAGGTATCTTGTTGCCATGTGTGGTGGATTATGGTCCTTTTGAATCTTGTGGATGAGGTGAATCACGACATAGTTGGTCCTCCATTCTTGGCGGGATTCCATGAGACAATTAGGCATGGGTAAGGATAAGGTCAGTAGAGAACCTCATATTTACATAATAAAGATCAAAATCAATAGCATAATATATAAACAAGTTCTCTCCTAGGCATTGGTCAATAGGCACACAAACGTTATAGGTCATTAATCTCGTTATTATTTTTTAATATATATAGGTTCATCAGATATCTGATGAACCATCCGATAGACATATCTATCGGAGGTATGGCACCTCCGTTGGATATGATATTTGGCTATCGAATATTTGATATACCTGTTCATCGAATATCCGACGAACTATCCGATAGACATATCCATCGGAGATATGGCACCACCATCAGATATGTTGTTTGGCTATCAGATATTCAATGTACCCATTCATCGTATATATGACACACATTTCGACAAACATACATCGAATATATTGATTCTTGGTCGAATATTTGACGTGTAGTTATGTCATATTCCGACGCATATGTTTCAAAAATAATGGTTGATTTCGACGAGGTTTTGGCCCTTATGGATTTATGTATACTGATGACACGGTCTCGGCTATCCGATGACAGTATGTTCATCAGATTATCGAACCAATATACATTGAATAAAATAGTAACCACGTTTTTCAGAGTGGTGACAAAATTGTGTCAACCAACCGACGTACCGCCGTCAAATTTCAGTTCACCAAGAATTAGTGCCGGTAAAGATTTCCCCAACGTGGTGAAATTTCAGGACTAGGAAGGAGGTATTAGAAAAAATATTGGACAATTTTATGGTCTCAAAATATTTATTAGAGGTTGGAATACGTATTAAATCCTCATTGGGGGAGGTTGGTATCTTTGATCATCATCCTATCCTTCTTCATTGGAGTTCAGGACTAGAATTTCCCCCTCTCCATTGAAGATTAGTCAAGTATGGATTGAAAAACAAGATTTCTCGAATCTAGTCTAATCTGAGTGGAAAAATCTAAGTCCTTTGGACCCGGATCTCCTTATGGTCCAGTTCCCTACAAACCTTATAATACTGAAGAGAGCCATCAAATTGTGGGTGTCGATCTAGAAGGCGCGTAGCCTCCGAAATATAAGAGAGATGAAAGACAAAATATCAACTCTTTTCAAACAGATTGATGAAGGTCCCCTAGACCCTAATAAATTGAAGGAACTCAAGGAATTGGAGGCACTTAAAAATAATTGGCTAGTAAAGGAAGAAAAAACCTAGCACCTAAAAATTAGGGAACCGTGGTTACAAGTTGGGGATAATAACACAAAGTATTTCCACCAATTTTCCAATTTTAGGAGGAATGTAAAATCAATATGGGAAATAAAAAATGATGAAGGAAGTATGGTGCGATCTTTCCAGGAAAAGGCTGAAGTGAGAGCCCACTACTTTGAGTCTCTCTTTAAATCCCCTAACAATTGTCCAATTTAGGAATTTTTGAAGGTTGTTTCAAAATTACCAATAGCCTTTTCAAAATAAATGAACCAGGCTTTGGAGGAGATTTTTTCTGAGGAAGAGGTACATGCAACTCTCTCTCATTGAAAAATGGAAAGATCTTGGGTCCAGATGGATTTACAATGGAGTTTTTTAAGGATTTTTGTGAATTGATCAAGGATGACCTTATGAAAATAGTAAGAGAATCTCAAATAAATGGGAAAGTTATCAGTTCTATCAATAGAATGTTTCTCTATTTATTTCCAAAAACACAAGACAAAACTTCCTTTGAGGAATTCATGCCCATATCATGCTGCAATGTTACCTAAAAAATCATTTCTAAGGTCATTCCGAGATGCCTAAAACAAATAATAAGTGAGATTGTTAGTGAGGAACAATTCGGTTTTCTACGGAATAGACAAATTCTTAATGTCGTGGTGATTTCCCAAGAGGCCCTTCATTCAGTAAAAATCAAGAAGTAGAATGTGGCCATTCTAAAACTAGACCTTTCCAAAGCATATGATCGAGTTAATTGGATGTTCCTCCAAATGGTTCTCTTGTAGATGGGAATGAATTTGCAAACTGTTAACTATATCATGGGGTGTTTACAAAGTTCCTCATTTGCAATCTTGATTAATGGATCCCCCTCCTATTTTTTGAAAGCTTCGAGAGGGATCAGACATGGCTGACCCCTCTCTCCTTTTCTTTTTCTGATTATCATAGAAGCTCTCAATATATTTCTAAAAGAGGCTAGACGTAATGGAAGACTGAGAGGGGTCCAGGTATTGGAAAGAAAAATAGTATCTCATCTATTGTTTGTGGATGATATCTTTTGTTGTGCACAAGCATCATGCAGAGACCTCTCTACCATCAAAAAAATCATGGAGTTGTTCTTTGACGCTACTGGTATGATTATCAACATGGAAAATATTGCTCCATTTTTCACAAATGCTCTGAAGAAGAAATTGCTTGCTTTTCCAATATCATTCCTACCCCAACAAAACCCTTGGATATGGGTTTCAAATAACTTGGTTTTTATCTAAAACCTGACTGCTACACAAAAAATAATTGGGGTTGGCTTATCAGAAAAGTAGAAGCTAGGATCTCAATCTCGGTAAACATGATCCTTTCTAGGGGTGGTAGACTGATCCTCCTAAAGGAAGTCCTGGAAAGTATTCTAGTTTATTGGAATTTCATTGCAGTTATTCCCAAAGGGGTGCTCTCTAATATTAGAAATCTCAATGTCCAATACCTTTGGGCAGGCCAACATGAAAAATGAGGCATTCATCTAACAAAATGGTCGTCAATTTCCAAGCCTAAAGAACAAGGTGGATGGGGATTAAAGGACATTATCCCTTTTTCGAGGGCCCTGGATGGAAAAAATCTATGGAGGCTCATTCAAGGAAATTCCCTCTGGGTTTGTGTGATGAATTCAAAATATTTTCCAAATATGTCAATTGTCGAATGGTTCATAATTCCTTTAAAATCCTCCAAAAGATCCCTAGTTTGGAAGGCCTTGGTCGAAGCTTTTAGCATGGTGGGAGGATGGAAAATGTGGAAATTTGGAAATGGAAGAAGCATACGCCTAGGGGTGGACCCCTAGTTAGTATTTAGAAAAAAATATATCCTTTCTAGTCCTTTACTCCAAAATCTTAGGGCTCACAACATATTCAGTCTAAATGAAGAAAAAGAGGGAAACCCACAACCCAGAGGATGATCAGGATGGAGAAGTAAGATTTCCTGGGGGATCACTGGTGAGTTAGCAGAAGAGTGGAGGTCATACTTTAGTATTTTTTGTGAAAACCATATTTCTATGGATGATGATCTGGAGGACACACCATGTTGGTATAGGAATCCAAAAGGTGGTTCCTTTACTATGAAGTTTGGATACAAAACCTGGCATGAAGAAAATTTTGTAGGGACAAAAAAATGGTGGTGGGGCTTGTTGTGGAAGACCAAAGCTCCCACTAGGTGTAAAATAACCCTTTGGATGGCTTTGAATAATAAAATTCTCACTTGGGATAATTTTTCAAAAAGGGGTTGGTGTGGAACCAATCGATGCATTCTTTTTAAAGAAAACTCTGAATCCATTTCTCGTTTATTTATATCATGTCATTATGCATCCTAGGTGATGAAGCTAATCAAGGAAAAACTGGACACCAATTCGGATTGGAACAAGGAAAATTTAGAGGAAAGCTTCGAAGAGTGGACAATGGAAAATACGTAAAGGGTTATGTAGGCCTCTTGAGCCTATTTGTCACTAATATTTGGTGGGCTCATAACAATGCCATGTTCAAGGAAAATATATTCCAGTGGGAAATAACATCACTAATCACACTAAATTAGGAAATAGATTTGAAGGACAACCCCAAGGAAAAATTCTCACACAACCCAATTCTACCTTCCATTGATTACAAAATACCTTAGGGATATTTTGATGGAGAAATTCAAGGGCATACACCAAAGTGTAGTGTTGGAGTAGAGCTCTAGTTCAACCACTCACATTATATATTTATTGGATATGCTTTAGGCCTTGGTACAAACAATAGGGCTGAATTTATCACCCTTTTGACTCTCTTTGAAATGATAAAAAAAAATATGTAAGGAAGCTACAGGTCCTAGGAGATTCAAAGCTAGTAATAGACTAGGCCAAGTAGAAAAATGAAATATAGGATGTCAAATTGGCCCCCATCTCGAGATACATCAAATTGGCTTTTCAATCTTTTGAGTGGTTTTCGTTTCATCATATTTTAAGGGAAATAAATGGTAAGTCTGATGAACTGTCAAAAGAAGCATTGTTCCTTCCCTATGGAGCCTTTGAAGCCGATGAATACATATATGGTGAAGAAACAAAAGCAATGGAATTCCACTTTTGAGATAGTCATTGACCTTGGTTTTTGCTTGGAAAATTTGTCTTAGTTGCTATAAGGTTAAATTTTTTATTAAGGAATGTAATACGAAATGTAAATAAGAAGGAAGGACAAAAAGGCTGCCCTAGAGGCGGTGAATGACCCTTTTTTGTACAACATTTGTAGCAGGCCTAGTAAAGTCCATAGGTGTGTCTTTGTGTGTGTGTGTGTGTGTGTGAATTGGGATTTATATGGAATAAACCTGAGGCTTTAAGAAGGATGGTAATGTTATGTGTTAATTAAAGAAATTCATGTATGGTTTGAAACAATCCCCCAAGGCGTGGTATGAGAAAATCAACATATCATTTCTCAACTTTTGTTTCAAGCATTGTGTAACGTAGCACATTATTTATGTTTTACATGTGAATGATGTTATTTTTATAGTGGCACTTTATGTTGATGATTTAGTCATTATTGGAGGTAGTGATAACTTAATTTTGGGTTTGAATAAACCAATAACATATGCCTTTGAATTCATTGACCTTTATATGTTGCATTTCTTTCTAGGAAACCAAGTTTTGTGTATGGATGAAAACATATGTATATCTCAAGATAAATATGCTTTGGATCTATTACATAAGTTCAAGATGGAATATTGGAAACCATGTGCTACACCATATCAGTTGGGGGTGAAGCTAACTAAGGAGTGTGATTCTTTGAAATTCAATGCTACTCTCTATAGGTAGCTTGTTGGTAGCTACATTTATTTGACTCACATTAGACCTAATATATCCTTTGTTGTTAGTATGGTCTCCAAGTTCATGCAAAATTTGAAAGAGAGCCACTTAAAGGACGAAAATAGGATTGTTCACTATATCAAGGGTACATATAAACTTGGTATCAAGAGTTGTAGTAAGAATGTGAACCAATTGTTTAGTTATACTGACTCAAATTGGGATGGATATGGATATGATAGGAAGTCAACTTCTAGTTATATATTTCATCTTGGATATAGACCCATAATGTGTTCTTGTAAGAAACAAAAGGTTGTTTCTTTGTTGACCACAAACATTGAATATCAAGGTGCAGTTAATGCTAGCAAAAATGTGTTGGAACATCAAGTTTTGATCGTTCATAACACTTATCCTAGAATTAGACGGTTGAGTGATCGACCAGATATCTACATCAGTGCATCAATTAGTTGACAATCTTGTCGGTCAGATAATTGACCAATATTTGAAGATAGTCGGTCAGTGGATCAACTAATAGAGCAATTGACTACGAGTTGGACGCATGGACGGCCGAGTCCAACATCCTTGTCAAGTCGACTAGACAACGCGGATTTGGTGGAGCCAAATCCAACCACTGACTATTATATGTGGACAATATCTTCTCGATTCCAAGGATTTTGGTTAGATATTGAAACTATAAATAGTAGACCCGATGAGTCATTATCAAGTAGGTTGGAATACATGTGTACATGATGTCCAACATGCATTGTGATGTTTTGATCACAATGCGTTGTGCTTGAGCACTATAATAATGTCTTTAGACAACATCTTTTATCTTTGAAACTTATCCTCCTTGATTATCTATAGTTCTATTTATTTTTTTCGTATCAGGTTACACCCACTCCCCAACATGGTATCAGAGCGACTTGTTGTGACCTCTCCTATTGTATGCAAATCATTCCGAGTCAGATATGTTGTCTGATTGACTCTAGGCCAGTGATTTGTAGACTATAACTTGTGGAAATATATCTGATATATATAGATATCGAAGATGGCTTCAAAGATTGATCCTGTAATTTTGAATGGATCAAATTATGTGGTATTGGAACCAGACATGGAAACCCTACTGAAGAGTAACGGATCATGAAAATATACAAAGACCATGATTCTAGATCCAATAGAGGATCATGTGAAGTTCGTTGTTGATGGAATGAAGGATGAAGCTGCAGGAGTCATCATGACACATATCTCACAAGAGATTCATTTTTACATCAGTGGAATCAAATTCCCTCATCAAGTATGGTAGAAGCTAAAGTTTCTATTCGATAGAGTCGATGAAAGCCACATCATGAAATTGGAGAAAGATTTGATCACTCTCGATCATGATTCTTTCGATATAATAGAGGACTATTTGGAATGTGTGAATGAACTGCAATTGAAATTGGGAGAATATGGAAATAATTATGAGAATGAAGAAAAAAAACTCATCGAGCTGGTCTTGATGAATTTGAGAACACCATTCGACGTGTTCTTTTCTACTTTTCGCACCAACTGGCAGGCACACAAGGAAGATGGTAAGGATTACACATTTGAAGATTTATGCGGCATATAGATCACTAATCAACACCTATTTATTTATGAAGGAAAGCTTAGTGGTAAACATCAAGCTCACTTTCTCAAGGAAAAGGCCAAGTTGAATCACAAGGAAAGAGGATGGTTTGATACCCCTATACAGAGATCTAGATCCCTTGACCAGAAACCTAAAGGGTAAGAAGATGCACCCCGTCAGAGTGAAAAGAAGAAGACATGTCAACAATGTGTAAATACTGGACATGTGGAGAAGGTATGTTATAAGAAGAGAGACGATCTAGAGGAGAAGGTTAAATTCCTTGAAGGAGACATGTCGGTTGTTCGTTGACCCGCTGATAATTTCACCTTCCAAGTTGGAACTTCTCAATCCTTGTTTTCTCATTCTGCATAGAATGAATGGATAGTCGACTCTGGGTGCACTCACCATATGGATAAGGACACTTCCTTTTCATGTCCTCAGATGAAGTTGTGGAAAGGAAGATATATGTTGTTGATTAATTTTCTCTCGACATTTTTAGTCAGGGTGATGTTTCAAGTCAACATGGGAGAATTATCGATGACTATCATGTACAGAACCTCAATGCCAATCTATTGTCGGTTTCTAAATTAACATAGACATTGAAAATCATGTAGTTTTATCCAGATCAGTTCTTTGTTCATGATTTGAAGAAATATTAATCGATTGTCATTAGAGGGTTTCTCGAACCAAAGGACAATTTGTATATTTTTTATGACACGACTTGATCCAACTTTGAATTCACTACTCTTGTTTCTCACACTGACGAATGAATTCAAACTTGGCATGAATGACTCAAACACCTAAATTTTTGAAGTCTGCAGCCGATGGAAACCCAAAATATGGTTGTTGGTTTACCTAAATTTTTTCCCCTTGATGGAGTCTATAAAGGACGTGTTCTTGGCAAGCATCATCAAACACCCTTTGAATCTGGAAAAGTGCGGCAAGCACAAAACCTCCTAGATCTGGTTCATAGTGATCTTTTCCGCATCAATCTACCTTCCTTAGTAGGTGCAAGGGATATCTTAACTTTCATTGATGATCTCTCTCGTTTCAATTGGGTCTATTTTCTGAAGAATAAAGATATTGTCTTTGAAAAGTTCAAAGAATTTAGAACCTTTGTCGAAAATAAATGTGGCTAACCCATCAAGTGCCTGACATCAAACAATGGTGGTGAGTATATGAATCGACCATTTGAAGAATACCAGGTTTGATCTGTTATTGACTAGCAAAGGTTGATCCCTCATAAACCTCAGAAAAATGGCGTTGCAGAACACAAGAATCAGACATTAGTCGAAATGGCTAGATATCGTTTGCAAGCCAAATATTTGCCTCATCACTTCTGGGATGAAGTTGTCTATTGTGCAAAATATCTGCTTAATCACATCTCGACTTGAGTTGTTCCATTGGTGACTCTTGTCAAATGATGGTGTGGATGGAAGCCCTCAATAGACCACCTCTATGTGTTTGGATGTGTTTTGTGGGATCAAATATTCGATGATTGCATAAATAAGTTGGATGCAAAGAGTCATGTCTACATTATGATGGCCTACTCTAAAGATTCTAAAGACTATTGATCATTTGATCCTATCAAATGAAAAATAATCATGAGACAAAATGTATGATTTGATGAGAATTCTCCTGGAATCAAGTTGTTGAATGCCTCCTCTAGATTGTTACATGATGATCACTTTGATGTTGTTTCTGACTCTAGTTCTCCTGTTCCATTTTTCATTCCTTGGACTAGACATTTGAACTATGTTCCTATTTCGAATAGATCATTGACCTCCGAGTCCACTGGTCATTTGATATTTGTTTCGAATAATCTTCCATCTCTATCAACTGAAACTATTCAGACTTCTGATCAACCTTCTCTAGTGAACAATAATTCACCCCTTTCTTGTCTACCTAGATGGGTTGCCAAGGCCATTGAATTTGTTGGACCTGATGTCAGTGAGATTTCTTCAGGCTGACAAACTCACAGTCAGAAGTAACACATTAGTGTTGCACTGATGACTCATGTTCTTGTAACCTTTGATCATATTACCTACTTATACGTACAAAAGTAACCTTAATGGGAGCAGGCTATGCAAAAATAATTGGGTTCTTTGTCCAAGAATCACACTTGGGGTTTAGTTCCCCAACCACAAGGGAAAAATGTTGTGAAGTGTCGATGGGTCTAAAAGACCAAATTTACCTCTCAAGGTGTTGTTGAGATTCATAAATATCACTTGGTTGTGAAATTATTTTCTCAACAAGAAGGCATCAAATACACTGAGACCTTTTCCCCTGTTGTGAAAATGAACTCTGTTCATCTGATTCTTTCTCTTGTTGCTCTATTTGGATGGAAAATTCATCAAATCGATGTGAAGAGTGATTTTCTTCATGGAAACCTATGTGAAGAAATTAATATGGAAGAAAATCTTGGTTTTATGACAGATTCTAACCTGGTTTGTTGACTTTAGAAGTCTCTTTATGGTTTGAAGCAAGCTCCCCAATATTGGTGTGATATGATCAACAATTTCTTTCTTTGACTTGGTTTCAAATGTTGTGAATCTGATCATAGCTTATATGTATTCCATACTCATGGAAACACCTTGATTATTGTTATATATGTTGATGACCTTGTCATAACCAGAAATAACACTAAACTCATTCTTATATTGAAGAAGCAACTTGTTGACTCCTTTAACATGACAAATCTTGGTATTTTGCATTATTTTTTGGGTCTTCAAGTATTACCATTGCATGATGGTTTTTTAATTTCTCAATATAAATATGTAATGGATCTTTTGACATGTTTTAAGATGGAATATTGTAAGCCCTGTGCAACTCCCTTTCAATCTAGAGTAAAGTTGAGCAAAAATTGTCAAACTCCCCAAGTCAATGCTACACTCTATCGACAAATGGTCAACAATCCCATATATATTACTCATAGTTGACCTTAAATTTAATTTATTGTTAGTGTGGTTTCTCATTTTATGTAGGATCCCAGAGAAAGCCATTGGAAAGAAGTCAAACAATTTTTTTGCTATCTCAAGGGTACCACTCATTTTGGTATTTAATATTGTCGAAGTTTAAATTTATTGGTCGACTTCATCGACTCCGACTGGGTAGGTGGCATTAATGATTAAAATTCCACTTTGTTAGAAAAACAGGACCGCGGAGAAATAAAATAAAACAAATGCAGAAACAAAACACAGAAGACACACAATACAAGAGAGACACAGATTTACGAGGTTCACCCAGTGTGGGCTATGTCCACCAGAGAAATTGCTAGGTCCTTCCTTTATTATTATCCAACAAATGAAGGGATACAACCTACAGCGGAAGAGGAAGTTACAGCGGAAGAGGAAGTTACAGCGGAAGAGGAAGTTACAGCGAAACCCGCTGTAACTTCCTCTTCTTTCTCTCACAGTCTCCTCTCTCAGAATACAATATTCACCATTCAACCATAGCTGTGATACATTTCCCTCATAAAAGAGGGTTGCCTTCTAGGGAAAAAAACCCTAACATAATCTCTACCGTTAGATCTGCGACCTTATAATGAACGGTCCAGATTTATAATGAAATTAC
>JASDQU010012347.1:144215-171412 GCA_032191745.1 Picea mariana
CACTGGTGCTTAAATTTCACAGAAAGCATCGGGGATGTCCAAAAAATATTGGGGCATCGGTGCTCTTATAAATCATAATGCAACGGTGCTTTATTAACAATAATGCACCAGTCAAATCTATGATACCATGAATCGGTGTGTTACAAGACAAACCCAACCAGTGCATGAAATTTAGAATGCACCGATGCAGAAGTATGATACAAAAGCACCAGTGCGCTTTTTTAATTAAACGTACCAATAGGCCATTTTTTATTATTATAATTCTTGTTGTTAAAATATTATTACGATAGGTGTTGGTTCATTATACATCAACACCAGTGCGGGTTTCATTACATCACCTGTGCTTTTTATCATTAAACGCACTGGTGTTTTTCAGCATAAAATGCACTATTTTTCATTTTCTCTTTTTATAAACATCAACCTGTGACAGTGCAATTATTGTTATTTTTTAATTCCATTGTTCATCAAAAAATTGACATATATCTTATAATAGTATTCATATAAATTAAATTTTGAGTAGTGCATTTGGATATGATGTTTGGATTAATTTGTTATATCATCAGATTTTGCATCTCTTCATTATTATTATTTTTTTGTAAGTGAGTATAGGAATCTATATTACTGGAAAGGATTATGATACAAAAAGTGGGGATCCTGGTTTGCCTAGAAGGAAACCAGACCGGGGGGTCCCTAGTTGCGCAAGTTGATAGTTGCAATGGATGGTATTGGTCTTCCACCAAGGGAAACTAGACCAGACCTTCCATACCCAGTTTGAAAAAAAGACACAAACATAAAAGAAGAAACTAAAACATCCCCCTAAACCGGAGTGTGTAATAGATCTGAACTAACCCGACACTGCCTATCATTACTGCCAATAGACTACCAATTCACAAATCCATAACTATGAGGTGTTTCAGCACCTGGGGGTGCTCCTTCCCTCCATCCGCCTAGCTCTTGTTATCTTCCTTATGGGGGACCGTGCAAGTCTTCCTGATTTGGGTTGGCGCGCCATGTCCATCGACAGGCGTGATGTCCATGTGATGGACATAGCATAGGTAAATTTGGAACTGAGTCGCCAACCACTCCAACTTGCATTTTTTGTCCTTCTCTACCTCTACTAACAGTTTGATAATAGTTTCCATACTGCTGAGGCACCGCAAGATCTCGTCCAGCATTGTCTTGTTTTCCTTGTTATCCTCATGTCTCGCTTCTTCCTTTTTTAAATTCACTTTCCCGATCATCATCTTGGTTAGCCAGGCCATCTCCACTATTTTGTGGTAGAGGGTTTCCCTAGGTCGCATGGCCCCCAGATCAGTTACCCAGTTTGCTTTCTGTACCAATGCTTCCCATGTTTTACCTTTGCACTTGTCCTTTAATTCCTTTTCCCATCTGGTCGCCTTCCCCTTTGGCGCAACCAGAGTTTGGAAGATGCCCTCTGTATCTTTTGTTGCCTGGTCCATTCTTGTTAACGGTCACGAACTGTTTGGGACTTCCTTCCCAAGGGGGCTCCTCTTCCTGTGTGTTTTCTTCAGTTGCGTCATCCCACTTTGCCTACCGCAACTCCTATTCTGGTTACTTGGCCTATACCTCCCTTCACAAGTATTCTTACTTTCCCTACCCTTGAAACTATAATAACCCCTATTATTGTGCTCCTTCTTTTTGTGTCTATTCTTGTTGTCCCTCTGCTTATTCGAATTCCCCCGTTGTGAGCCTGTGCTTCCAATCATGGTTTTCCCACAGTGGTGAGCGCTTCCGTCATTTTTGTTGTTAAGGATCGTATGATCATGATGGTTCAACCTTGATCCTTGTGCGTTCACTGCCCTTGCTCGCTTGTGATCCGACTGTGCTTCTCCCTGTACCTGCACTTGTGCCTGGTGGATCATTTTTTATTATCACCAACCCCTCATGCCTTATGTCATTCGTTGCATGCAACTTGTTGCCTGGCCATTCACTCGTAATTTCCCCACAACTCTTACTGACATATTGGCCTTGTTGTCGGTCGCCCGCCTACTACTTATTGTGATCTTGCATGATAATTGGTGGTCAAGTGTTGGGAAATCATACTCTGCCTCGGTCCCACTTAACTTTCGAGAGGCCTTGCGATGTCCTCCTCGATGTGACCTTCCATGTTTAAGCTAACTTCACAATCTTTTGTCGTCATATGGCTACAGTCTATTCTAAGTAGCCTGCTCGGGATGATGCTCCAGGTATCGTCTAGTTTCGGGCCTTCCTTGCCGACCCCCTCATTGGCGAGCCTATCTGCTAGAGAATTCATTGACCTATGCACCCAGCGCAACTCCACTGTATTCAAAGTTCTCAAATGCTCCTGGATTTTTTGTAGGGAGTGTGCAAGGCACCAGTGTCGTTGAACCTTTCCCACTCTAGTGCCATTTTGGAAATTTCACCGTGTTGATAACTAGAGTGGAGTAACATTCCACGATGGTGTTTGTCATCCTTTCGAGACTTAGGATTTCAAGGCCAAGCTCCAGGGATCCAAATTTTGTCGTGTTGTTGGTTGAGTTTCCCAGACTCCCAGCGTACGGTCGGATGATACTGCCACCACTGTCTCTGATCACTCCACCTGCCCCTGCCACTCTTGGATTTCCCTTTGTCGCCCCGTCAAAATTCAATTTGAGGAACCCTGACGGAGGGGGAGTCCAATTGCAGGCTCCTATCTGGAGTTATGGATCAAGCCCCATAGGTATGTTGTTCCGCCATTATTTTAGATGGAAAAAATCTAGGATGTGGCAGTCTTGGTATGAAAGTTGATATTTATCCTTATTGCAGTTGTGGCTCTACACCATTTCTCTTATTTGAGATACTATTGCATCATTTAGTCTTTCTTCCGGTAGGATTTAATTCCTGAAGATGTGTTGGTTCCTTTCTCTCCAGATTGCCCATATGATCATCCCCAGCGTTAGATTCCAACAAAGGTTAACCATTTCATTTTTGCTGTAACTCTCATTCCATTTTTTGATGGTTGTGTTGATGTTTCCCCGAACCCTAATGGATTGGTGGTAGATAATTGTCGCCCAATCCCAAAAAAAAATTGTGTAACTGCAATCATCGAGGAGGAGATTATTTGTTTCCTCTTTGACTTGACAGAGATGGCAATGAGAAGGACCTATCAAACCCCTTTTCATGAGGTTCTCCCAGGTTAGAATTCAGTTGTGTAGAACTAGCCATTCGAACATTTTGATTTTTGGCCATTGGGGGCTTTTCTAGATATTTTCCCACAGTTTCTCCATATTTTCTTGGTCCTGGCCCGCGATGTAGTACCATGCTTCTTTTAAGTTGAATTCACCCCCATTTTTCCTGCACCACCTTAATTGGTCATCATCTTTAGAGACCCCAATTTTCCTTTTCCCCAATTCATCCTCCACCTCTTTCATTATTGTTTTGATTTGGGCTCTATTTTGTGGATTAAGCATGTCCCAGATCCTCCATCTAGCATTGCCATCCCTTTGCTTCCAGTATTTATGGATTTTTGTTTTTCCTTGCCCAATCATTTTCTATTGGAGCTCCTCGATGTCTGAATTTTCCATTATGGGTTCCTGTTGCTAAGCATCCTCCCAGAACCTTGTTTTTCTACCATTTCTAACTTCCCAGAAGCTATGATTCTGGATCTAGTTCTTATTTTTCCAGGTGATATTCCAGATGGCTGATCCCTCCCTTGTTCCCATGAACCAGATTCTCTCCTGGTCATTGATGTTCGAGGCATACTTGGCCTTCCAGAGGTTCGCCCACAACACCGATTTGTCTTTTACCCATCTCCACCAGAGCTTTACCCCGTAGGCCTCGTTGGTTACCTGTGGGTCTTGTAACCCCAAGCCACCTTTTCTTTTTGGTCTGCATACCTTGTCCCAAGCTACCAGGGCCCATTTATTTTTGCTTTTTGTGCCTCGCCATAGGAAGTCTCTTTGGATGGCTCTTATCTTTTATAGTATTCCTTTGGGGGCTGGAAACACTGACATCGTAAACGTCGGAATTGCAAGTAGAACTGCTTTGGTGAGGATAAGCCTTCCGACCATGTTTAGAGCTCTGTATGTCCAATTTTCTACCCTCTCCTGTAGTTAGCTGATAACTCCTTCCCATGTAGCATTTTTGCAGGCTCTGTCTGTTAAGGGGATTCCCAAGTATTTCGTTGGGAGTGTTTTGTGTTCAAACCCCACAATGTTGCCCAAGTTTCTTTGAATTGCTGGATTAGTGCTGAAGAAATATATCATGGATTTGGAGTGGTTGATTTCCACCCACGAGGCTTCCCCGAAGTCTTCTAAGATTATTTTATAGGCTTTTTCTTCCTTTACCATGGGTGTGACATGGAGCAACGTATCATCAACGAATTGTTGGTGTGTTGAGGTTGGACAGTTTTCAAACGGTTTGAGGCCTTTTATTTCACCAAATGCAGTTGCACTTTTTATGATTCTGCTTAGCCCTTCCATCATTAGAATGAACAGGAAAGGGGACAGTGGATCCCCTTGTCTTATTCCTCTATATGGATAGAAAGGTCTGGTTGGGGCTCCATTGATTAGCAGCGAGTAGCTTGTCATTGAGACTAGAGTGATGATCCAGCTGATCAAGTGCTTGTCGAAACCAAAATATTCCAGTGGCTTGGCCATGTAGTGCCAGCTTATTTTTTTGTAAGCCTTCACGAATTCAAGTTGGATTATCATCCCCCCTCTCCTTTGGATTTTCAGCGTGTGAATAATCTCATGGGCGTGGATGATATTGTATGGGATTTGTCTTCCTTCTACAAAACCCTCTTGTTCCTATGAAATCAGTGTGGGAAGGAGTGGTTTCAGTCTATTGGCTATGACTTTGGAGATTATTTTGTAAACTACATTGCATAAAGTTATAGGCCTATAGCGGTCTGGGGTCCTAGCTTCATTTTATTTTGGGATTAGAGTGATCATTGTGGCATTTAAAGCTTTTAGGATGGATGCTGAGTACCTAGATTCCTCCACCACCCCATAAATGACATGCTTAACCACATCCCAGTAGGCTTTGAAGAATTCCACTGTGAATCCATCTCGGCCTGGGGCCTTTCCAATGGGCATCTCCTGGACCACTTGGTCAATTTCTTCCTTTGTGATGGGTTTGCTTAGGCTAACATTTTGATCCTTTCTGACCAACTTGGGGATGTGTTGAGTTATTCTTTGTATGGCCTCAAATCTGTCTTGGTTGAGTTCTTTTGCTATCCCCTGGAAGTGGTTGACCAGTGTATTTTCAATATCCTAGTGGGATTATCTTTCGATCTCGTACTGATCCCTAATCTTCAATATTTTGTTATGAGATCTTCTAGCAATAGTTGTTCTATGAAAAAAATTGGTATTCCTCTATCCTTCCTTTAGCCACCTTATTCTGGACTTTTGGCATCACAGAGTTTCTTCCTGCTTGCGTATGGCTTCCCATTCCTAGGTCATTTGGATCTCTTATTTTTTTCGATCCTTTGTGTATCCCTCTTCGATGCAAAGTTCCTGGAGCTTCCTCATTCTGTCCTCGATACTTTTTTTCCCCTGGTTTATGTTTCCAAAGATTTCCCTACTCCACTCCTTGAGTTTTTGTTTAATGTACTTGAGTTTCTTGTACAGTTTGAACATCATTGTCCCTTGGTCTGGTAGTTCCTCCTACCACCATTGGTTGATGTTCTCCTTGAAGGTGCGTTGTTCGATCCAAAATTTCTCAAATCTAAATGGTTTGTTCTTCAGTGTGGTTTGAAAATTAGCTTCCAATTGAACTGGCCGGTGGTCTGATCCCCCCAGGAGAGTATGTTGCAATCCAAAGTTAGCCCTTACAAAATGATGGATTCTGACACCAAGAATATGTCTAGCCTTGTAGCTACTTGGTGGTGAGCTAGTCGTTTGTTGTTCCAGGTTAATTGTCCATTGTTGGTCCTGATGTCCACAAGCTCCATTGTGTCAATTAAAGTTGAGAATTCTTCTACATCTCTGTCCAGTCTCCTAGTGCCCCCTTTTTTCTCAGCAAGAGTAGTGATGATGTTGAAATCCCCAACCAAGATCCAGTGGAGTTTGTTGGTTGGATATTTTATATTCTCTAGGTCTAGGAGCATTCTCCTTTTTTCCTCCATCACCTAGGGGCCATACACATTAGTGCATAGAATTTTTGTCGTGTTCCCTATAATTTGCATGTTAACAGAAAGTGTATGTCTTGTGGCTTCTGCTGCAAGTAGGTTCCTTCCTCGGTCTATTTTTAAGGATTCGTTATGTTCTTGTGTTGTTTAAACCTCTTATATTCCACGTTATAATCTTCATTTAAACATGTGGGGGGAAGTTTGGGAAGAGATTTTTAATCTTACCTAAATTTATCAACAGGGCTCCTAGTTCTTGTAGGGCTATGCTCTTTGATTTCCTACCTTTCTTTCGCCTTGCCTGCTTGGGTGAGTGTTGTGGCAATCCATCACCTGTTTTGATTCCCAAGTGTCCTATCTTGCCATGCATGCGCTTGGTCCCTCTGGATTTTTCTTCCTCCCTTAGGAGGAAGAGATATTGAATGTGATTAATTGCTTCACTGGCACATTGTCTACTCCCTACCTTTTCCATTGCTCCAATATGTTCAGAAGGTTTATTACTTCTCTTTCCACAATGTCTCTGAGATATGGGTCTTTTTTTCCTACCTCGCTTGGTGTCATCTTCACATCTCTGTCTACCTCCTGCATTGGGGTGTTGGAATCTTTGTTTCCTCCTTCCATAGGACTTGCGCTACCTCCTTGTTCTCCCTTA
This sequence comes from Picea mariana, assembly GCA_032191745.1. Classification (NCBI taxonomy): domain Eukaryota; kingdom Viridiplantae; phylum Streptophyta; class Pinopsida; order Pinales; family Pinaceae; genus Picea; species Picea mariana. The sequence continues at coordinate 150,956 of JASDQU010012347.1, forward strand.
TTGCTTGGATTTTCTGTGTTCTCATGAGTTTCTTGTTCACTAGCTTCCCTAGCTTTCGTCTTTTCCTTTCCTCCTTCTTCCCCTTGGTTGGGCCTGCCTCTTCCTTCTGTTCTAATCCTGGCTTCTGGGTTCCTTCCTGTTGGGGCCTTGCCTTGCCTTTTTCTTCCTCTGCTTTTGTAATTTGGCTTCACAAACCCGTCCTCATCCTGATGTAGTTTGGTGTTTTTCGTTTCTTGTTTTTTATTAAGTGGAATTCTCTTAGTAGGTGTCCATGTTCATGACATATTCTGCATCAAAATGGGATCTACTCGTATTATATGCTTTGTATCAACTCCTCATCCCTAAAATCCAGGCTTATGGCTTCCGGGAGCACCCCCGAGACATCCATTTCTATGCAGATCCTTGCATAGGATGTATATCTTCCTTTTAAAGTTGATTCTGATGTCTTGATATATTTTCCAATCTTGTTCCCTATTGCTTTGAAGGTGGACGACAACCAGTAATCTAGCCGTAAGGAGTACAGCCTTAGCCAGACTGGGACATTTTTCAAGGTTTCTTTCTATGGGGAGAATTTTCCCTTCCATGGGTGCATGTACAACCTCACTGAGGCATGGAAATATGCCCCCCCCGTAAAGACTTTATCCATGTCCTCCAAGTTCATAAAGACTACTGTGAAAAATCCTTTCGATCCCAGGTGGATTTCAACTTCTCCACTTAGCTTCCATTGGTGTTTTATCCAGTTGCACAACGTTTTTTCTATAGGCCACAGGCCCATGAACTTTCAAATCCATTCATGCATCTTCATCTAATCCTAGAAGAGTTGTGTTTGGGGGTATTCCAGTATAACCTTCGGTATCAATGTTTTTTTAGGTTTACATGGGTTGCGCTCATCTACCCCACTGGGGTTCGTCATTTCTTGCACACCGTTTTGGGCTTCTCTGGCTTCTTCCCCCACACGATCACTTTTTTCTTGGTTGACCTCTTTATATTCTTTTTTTATCCTAATCCCAATGTGCCTGTCAAAGTTTCTTTGAAACTGACTCCTCGTTGGCCTTTCCCTCTGTCCACCACTACATTCTTGTAGGAGGGGGTTCCACTCCCTCCCCCTTTGGTAACCATGTTGGCCATTGTTGAGACCGCGACTGTTAAACCCTAGATTGAAAATTTCTCCATAGTCATCCTCCACTACTAATTATAGAGATTAATCTATTTTCGCATCTCTTCGTTATAATATTTAATCATCCATATATTTAATCAACAATGTAACATTTCACATCGACATTGGACAACGCAATAGAAGAAAATAAAATGTATTTTATTATATATGAATAAGAGGCTCTTTGTTACTTGAACTATTCTCACACATTTTTTTTATCAATATACAATATGTACCATTCAATACATAAGCTATTAAATATATTTTATAAATAAATCACATAATTTTTAGCTAAAAAAAAAAAACAAATCTAGTTTCCGGTGCATTGTAATATTTTTTTTTTCCAAAGGAAAAAAACATAAATTTATTCATATAGAAAGAAATTTACATTCTGAATAATACATGAGAAATCAAGCATTTAGTCTAGCTATATTCAAAAAACAAGCCCTTATATCCTAAGCAAGTAAGGAAAATCCAATATAATACACTCAAATAAGCACGAAAGTGGCATAACAAGCACTGCAGAGCATAAAAAAAGATCAAAGGAACTCCATCACTAGGTCGCAAGAGAAATCCCAAGAAGAAAAACCCATAACTCGTCGAGAGAAAACATCAAACCAAACCCCCAAAGATGCCCAGAAGCTAGACAGACCAGTTCAGAGCGGCATGCATCCTCCTAGAGACAGAAGGGAGGTTACAAAACCCTGAAAAAAAACAGCACTAAAGAATTGAACACGGCACCACCTCCTTAGCACCAGAGAAAACGAGGCCTTGAGTATACATCAAAACTTGAAAGAACCAACACCAAAAAGGGATAAAACAGTTAAGAAGTAAGTAAGAAGCTTTAGAGTAATATATCACCTCATAAGAGAAACCCCGGCAATGAAAGCATTAGCGTCCCAATCAGCCCAAAAAACCCCAACGAAATCACTGTCAAAGTTTAAGGGAGACGGAACGAGACACCATGATGTGCCCCGTCTGCTCCCCCCCAAACCCCACTGCCATAAAAACACCGACAAAACAAAGTGTACCCAACAGATCCAAAGAAAAAATTGCATTGAACCGTAGACCAGAGCGGAGAGAGGCCATGCAAGGTCAATACAGTTTGCTAGAAGACATGAGGGTAGCTTGACAGTATCCATACCCGTCGAAAACAGAGAGCATACACCAAATAAAACAACGGCAAACAGAAACAACAACGAGCAAGATGTGGGAGGCGATGGATTGAAGCAAGTCAGAGGCAAGTCGAGGAAGAGAAACGAATTGTTGCAGACTGCGGCTAGGGAAAACCCTAGCCATGCTCCCACCTTCCACCCCCTGTGCATTGTAATAATATGAACGCATCGATGCGTTTGATATAGGAAACACACCGATATTGAAAAATGAATTTAAAAAAAATACTTTAAATTAAGACAGTGTGATATGTATAGATAATTGCACCGCACCGCACCTAGAGTAAAAAACGAAAAAAAAAATTACCATGGATGAAAAAAATTACACACCGATGAACGAAAAAAATTAAAAATGATATTAGAGCATTTATGGTGCGTTATAGTCAAATAGGCGCATCAATAACCAGAAACCACTTTTTTTTAAACGTGACGGGGCCAAGAGGGTTTTGATCCACTGCAATAAGTGGTCTCCTTGCATCACAGGCCAATCACCTTTTGTATAGAAACACAAACCCATTAAATCTAAAATACCTAAAATGAAAAGCCCTAATTGTGAAGTGATAGAAGGAGTTAAACCCTAAGATGAAATTTTGTAGTCACATAAGCAAGAAGAAGCAAGGGTTTAAGGTAATTATGATTTTTTTTTTTTTTTTATGAATAATTTTGTTGCTCCAAAAGGGTTTTGAGTGAATCACCATACCCTTCAAATTCTGATCTTTTGAATAATTTTGCTGCTCCACAGTGCTCCCTGGTATGTCTCTCTTGCAAATCTCTCCTCTGTAAAGTTTGGCAAAATAATGAAATAGTGAATAGCTTAATACTATTTAAAATACTTTATGAAAATGGTTTTTAGTGAATCACCATACCCTTCAAATTTTGATCTTCTGAATAATTTTGTTGTCTAAAAGTATTTTGTTGCTCCACAGTGTTCCCCAATATGTCTCTCTTGCAAATCTCTCCCCTATAAATTTTGGCAAAATAATGAAACAGTGAATAGCTTCTTACTATTTAAAGGACTTTATGAAATTGGATTTTCGAAAAATCAATTCCCGCTCATTTTTCAGTTGTAAAAATACAAAGTTGCATTTTCTAAAAGTTTTTTCGAAAACTGGTGCGTTTATTAATATAACGCATCATGCGTTCGTTTCTGAAACGCATTGGTGTGCTAAATATTTTTGGACCACTGATATCATATAATTATGTTTATTTGAAATCTTAATCACAGATGCAGTTAGTAATTAAATGCCCCTGTTCTTTACATTGGTATATACGCACCGATTCATTTGGTTTAATTAAGCGCACCGTGATGCTTTAAAAGTTATCTGAATTTTTATTTGCACACAAAATAGTATATTCATCTCAAATTATCTTTTTGGATGCATCCACATGACTTGCAGTACTTCATAGTATACATTTTCCACTTAAAGTCGCCTTATTCTTAAAAATTTATTGTTGATTTTGCTCAAATGCAAGGAGAAAAGCTTATAATATCAAATGGCCAATTCTTCAAATTCCATCCCATTCCATATTTCTCAAAGTCCATCACTGAGTTCTCCATTTCCATCTCCAATAAGTTCATATTTTATTTATATTTCGATTATCTAATTGAATTTATTTTTTTATCCATGTCAATTTGAATAAAAATGTATCCAAATTTGTAGGATCTTGATTCAAAATCAAGTTTAGATGCAGAAAATTTTCCACCAGTTTAAAAACGTCAGAATCTCTTATCAGGAGCAACATACCACAAGTAGTTGATAGATTAAAATGGACAGTCGCTTTACCCTGCCAATTGTAACATGCCATCTTCCAGCCGCAATCTTGGGTCAACGATGGTAATAATTGTTGGGTATAATGTAATTTGAACAAACTAATTTCATTGTGCTTACTAATATCATCGATGTACTAATGTTCAATATTTTTGAAATTAGGATTATGATGATGAGCGACTTACCTATCATATTCTGTTGCACCCCACTACAATGTCAAATCAAGAGAAGGTTTCAATAAGAGCACAACTCGGAGACGAAGCATACCAAGAATGGTTGAATCAACCACCTATTCAATTCCCACTACGTCCATATTCACTAATTAGGAATGACTACATTAATATTAGTTTTGCACAATTTGGCAATGGAGTCAATCAAATAGAGGTTGGTATGGATGATTATTTACGGGATACTACTGCCATGGAGACAATGTTGTTAGATGGATTATAGAATGATGAGCTAGGGGATGATGCTCATATCATTGATACCTTTTCCGAAAGCCTGAAATTTATTTCCACCAACTCCTCTCTTTGGACCTCGTCGATCAAAGTCTACCCAGTTGGGGACAACGATGTTACTGTACAACTTGAAAGCAAATTTCAGCATGGCAAACACATGTTTCTCAGTAATATTAAGGTAACTGACCATCAAATCCCTTATATTTTGAGAAATCGTGTCACACAATCAACATTAAAAATGGTCAATTTATGAACATTAAATGACATTGTACATTTTTGTTTCCCACTAACTCCAAATTATTCAAAGATAAAGTTCTTCCAAGTGATAATGTCTTGTATGGTAGCTACGAAGAGAAAAGGCAGATGTTGAAAATGTTGGGTGTTGAGTACATATCATATCATGCATGTCTGAATGATTGTATTCTATATAGAGGAGAATATGCAGACAAAGAGATATGTCTGAAATGTGGGCATGACAGGTACCATAAATCAAATAAAAAGGGGAAATCACATAGTCCTCCTCATAAGATATTGATGCACATGCTTATAATCCCAAGGATTCAAAGGCTCTTTTGTTGCAAAGAATTAGCTATGTTGCAGGGATGGCATGAATTAATGAATCAGGAGTTATGTGAATCCCAACAGATTCAATATCCATGAATCATATAGAGGATACATGGCCCGAAAAATTCAAGGATGAAGTATGAAGTCTGTGACTCAGCATAGCCATGGATGGCGTCAACCCATATTCCCTACAAAACACCAACTATTTTTTTTGGCCTATAATAGTGATCAATAACAATATCCTCCCATGGTTTTCCATGAAGAATGGACATCTTATGTTGTCTCTTATAATCCCTGGTAAAAGACAAGTGAAAAATATGGATGTCTACCTACAACCATTGGTAGATGAATTGAAGGAATTATGAGAAGGGATACATGTATACGATGTATCAAGACCCATTGTAACATAGAGGAGTTTTATGTTGTATGGAAGATGTGCTTGCACACCACACATGATTATCCAAGATTAGGAGTTTTCTCTGATAAATTACATGTTTATCGATTTGTTTATATACGTAACAATATTTTTTGGCATATTTAATTTGTTGCGATTTTTCTGATATTCAATGCTAATGTGCTCTATATACATCAATAATTTCACAGGTCTTGTAACAAAAGGGTATCATGGATGTAAATGTTGTATACCTTCTCTAAAGGCTAGGTGGTCCAACCACCTATGAAATATAGTGTATGACTACTCCAGGGTATTCCTCCCAAAACAACACCCTTACAGAAGATCAACATCTGCTTTCAATGGTAAACCAGAGAGAACCCAAAGGTCTGCAATAATGACACCAACAGAATGGCTTAGAGCATATGAGAGAGAGAAGAAGAAGGAGATTACATAAATGTTCGATTCAAATGGGGATCCTATGTTCAATGATCAAGAATTCTTTGGCACCTATGTTGAGAAATTGCCCATTGGGGTGAAAAGGAAATATTTCTTTTATGGGCTCCCATATTGCGAGCATCTTAAGATTGCCCACTTACTAGATCCCATGCATATATTTAAAAATGTTTCATATTCTTTATGGAGGCACATATCATCAAAATAAAGTGACACATTGGTTGTTAGGAGAGATCTTGTTTTGTCAAAAACTAAAAAGAAACATTGGCCAAGACAATAAAGTAAAGGAGAGGTTGGTCCCTCTTGATCTTTCAAAGAAGGTGACGTTCCATGGATTTTGAAGAAAGATGATCTTTCTTTGGAAAAGAAATTTATATTGGGTGTGAAGGTGCCTTCTTTATATGGGTATTCACTATGACGCAGCTTCACTGTGCAAGACCATTTGTCGGGGTTGAAATCACATGACCATTTGAACCTTCTAAGAGTACTATGTCAAAAACATGATTTTGTTATTTGTTTTAACTTTTATGCCATGGGATAAAACATAATTAATTTTGTATGTGTTTACTTTGTAGTGTCATTATCCTATGCTTGTGCGTGGTTGTTTGAACCATGACTTCCCCCAGGACCTACGACGTGCCATATCCAAATTATTTTCATTTATACGTTGGATCACATCAAAGGGGATTCATATTTCTAGCATTCCATGGTGGTGTCAAGAGATAGTTGAGATTGTTTGTATGTTTGAGAAAAAACTGTCGATGAGTTTCATGGACTTGTAGGTTCATCTTCTAATTCACCTAGTAGATGAGGTTGAATTAGTCAGAGTTGTCTCCTATAGATGGATGTTCTTCTTATAGAGGTACATGAAGAAATTGAAAGGATATGTTCAACAAAGGGAAAAATCTGAGGGGTCTATGGTAGAGGGGTACATATCATATGAGTTTTTCTATTATGTCAGTGAGTACATCAAGCAGATTGACAACACACTAGGTGATGTGATTTGGGACAACGAAAGGGATGAAGACAAAAGAGAAGGGGAGCTTCTCTAAACGAATGGAAAAAGGAGCTTTATAAAGAGTTAGTGAATTATCGTTTGTCAAATTTCTACACAATAACTATTCACACTGAACTTCATAATGTATAATTTTATCTCATATGGTACTATATGTCGGTTTGATTTTATGAATATATACATCAGTGAATTCAAAAATTGGTGCCATCAATAAATCCATTCTTTACAATTCAGAGGCAACATGGTCGTGAGTCGCATTGTATGAACAGAAGAGGAGGAAATGGGACATTAACAGGAAAGAATTCAAACGGTTGAATGGTAGAAGCATGCCTTGTCTTGATGATTTAAAAGAAAATATGCCAATGATATTCCCCAACAGTTGTGACCAAGTCAGAGATAAATATGGTGCATTCGGTCGTTACCCGCATGTTGAAGAGGATGCACTAAACATAGGGATTAGGTGCAGCAACTCGGTAATAATCTCTTTGTGTAAATTTTAAACTTCATAATGCACCTTTGAATTGTAACATTTATATTTTATATTTTATTGGTTGGGTTATTAGACACATGACACTATGTTTTTTTCACTTTTTTATAGGTGCGTTTGTTCCCATTTATGTGGGAATATGGACATCATTTCCACATAGAGGATGTTGATGATGGACACATGACACCAAACTGTGGAGTGGAATTCGAGTTTGACCAATCTAGTCATGCTACCCACCGTAATCAAAACCTAATACGAGGGAAGTTAGGCTACATTGGAAAGATACAAGAGATCATTCGAGTGGACTTCTCTTCTTTCCAATGTGTTATTTCTAGGTGCAAGTGATGGGACACCTTTGATTGGAATAATGTAAAGGAAGATTGTGATAGTGGGTTGATATATATCAACTCTAGAAATATGTGGGATGAAGCTAAGGAGCCTTATTTTTTCCCAAAACACTGCAACCAAGTGTTTTTTAACCCAGATGTGTTGGATAGGGATTGGTGGTTCATATTAATACATGACCCTAGATCAAAACACATTTTTGAGAACAACAGTGTTATCATGTCAAGCAAGGAAGATAATCAGGGTGATGACAACAGAGAGTGATATGTACATGTTTTATTTAATAATTTATACTGGTTTTTTTTCCCTTAGAAAAAAGCGTAATTTTATTCATCCGTGGAGAACCAAATTACATTTTGCAGGTGCATTAAGCATGACTCGTCCTTGGAAATAATGAGAACCCAAATAGGGCCAAAACCATGGCTAAAGAGCCACACAAAAAAGTACATCATAGGTCTTTAACACCCAGGCATCAGCCAAAGAAAAAAATCAGATAAACAGAGCCTCCAACAATAGATAAAAAATCCACCAGCGTTATTCCAAAGAAACTTCGATGGCCATACGGACCAGGTCAGAGCGGCATAAGACTCCCACTCCAATATCACCAGGGAATAGAAGCACCAATAATCCCACCAGACAACCAAAAAGTAGCAGTCAAAATGTTGCACGCCCAAAAACATACCTCAAAGTGTTGACCCACAACCAATCAACACCGCACGTCGAAACTAAGGACCTCAAAGCTCAGTCCCCACCACCAAAAAGATGAAAATGAGGCACCAACACACCACACCTTGAGCTGAGTGTACATCGAACCTTGAATGTGCTAGCAAAACTAGAGAAAATAAATGAAAACTACAGAAGACAAACCCCCAAAAAACCCTTGCCGAGAGCGGGAAACTAAGTAGATCTCCAAAAATAATCAATAATCAAGATAGAATAGGTCTGAGCGACATACAAACCTATCATTAATATGAGAGGGTCCAAAAACTACAAACCTTGGCTGCAAAAAGTCTGAACTCGGCATTCAAAATTGGAAACCAAAGACACAAAGCCAAGGGTATGCATCAAACCCTGACAACGACCCTGAGACTTGAGAGAGAAAACCAACGGAGACATCATAAAAGCCTACAAGAGAAAAAGGAAGCCCCCACAATGATAGCGTCGAAAACCCAAAATGAAATACGGAGGAAACATGGAGCCCTCGCGCACAAATCATGGAAACAAAAGGGAGTGCACAGACATACGGAAGTTTACGAGCACTGAGGCCCACCCACCGCCCACAGTAAACTAGATCCAAGCAGAAAATACATGATCTGAGTGATCCAAAGGAGATACGAACACCGCAACCACCAGAAATCACTCTAGTGATCAGCAACCCACACCATTCACTGAAAAATGGGAAACGAAATGCTTGATCCGCCTCCGGAGGAACGTATTGGAAGAGAGGAACTTGCAACAGCTTCTCATGAAGTCATCGAGAAAAAATGATGCGTGAGTCTACGGCTAGGGTTTCCCCTAGCCGCAGACCCAACCCTTAAATCATCATTTATACTATTGTATCTTTTTGTTATCTTTATTTTGCTAATTACATTGTTTTTTATTCATCTTGTGACAGAGGAAATGGAAAGTTAATTATACCAAATATTTGAACAATTTCAATTGGTTAAGAGTCAATTTGATGCGTAATGTGTTTGTTTTTCTAATTATTTGTGATTGCATGGAACAATTGATTGAAATAGAATTTTATATTGTTTTTTGAAGATAAAAATATGTTGTTGCATGTTTAATATAAAATTTTAAGAATTATTTTCATGATAAAGTCGTAACAACATGTCCTTAGAAAAATTCCGCCAAACATTTTATAGTTGGCATTTTATATAATTTGTAAGATTCGCAAATGTGTTTACACTTAAAACTAAGTATTTCTAATTGTGAAATCATGAAAAATGTCAAACTATTTGAATTTTTAATGGGATGTGAAATTCTACTTTCTCCATATAAAGTTTTATAATGACAAAAATAACAATAGGAAGATTTGCATCCATAAAATTTTAGGGCTAATAGAATGTTTATCATTGGAGATCATAAATTTTTATAATAACAATTTTTAGTGTAGAAGCGTCTATTCAAAAAGTGTAATTAGTACAATGGAAAATAACATTTATTCATATGTAATTTGTTTTTTGAAAAAGAATTTTGTTAGAATGAATATGTATGAACTATCTATGCAATAGAAAAAAAATTATAGTAATTTTACAATTATCATTTCAACCATATTGAACTTTGTAATTTATAAAAATATCTTTGCATTTTTTCTTTAAATTAAGTCTTTATGTTTCATATATAAACTTTTGATATAAGTTCACCAATACATAGTCTATAATAAATATCATTTAATAAGAAAAAAATATCATGATTATAAACATCTAACAAACATAAAAATCATCTAAAATACACATTTAAATTCGCTAACATTATTGAATTATATATACCTCTACCACATATAATTGGCATTAATTAGCTAGCATGCAAATCTAATAATCAAACAGCGTATCATCATTTTGATCATATCTAACAAAACACAAGCATTGCCTAACATGATCATCACACACATATAATAAGAATCATTTAACATACACATCTATCAAGCACATTTAACAAACATATCTAACATGACCTAACAATGTACACATCAACATCAACATATAAATCAAGTACATCAACATGAATAGAAAAAATGCACCATATATATATATATATATCATGAACAAGTCAAATAACTGCTATAACATATTTGGTCCAACCGATGAGATAATCATATCTACAACAGTAGTGGAGGCCTAGTCTATAGTAGAAGATGATGGATGGTCAGGAGGAAGTGGTTGGTCGACTCTCTTATTAGAAATAGGTGGTGGAGGAATAGGTGATGCCTATTCATCTGGGTGAGGTGAAGAAGGAGGAGGAATAGATGTTTCCTACTCATGATCTGGGTGAGGTGAAGGAGGAGGAGGAGGAGGATGTGGAGAAGGATCATGGCCACCCTCATCAATCGATGGGGCATTGGATGAACGGGTACTAGAAGAAGTGTGGGTATCATCGGGATCCGTCCTCGCTGCTAGTAGCCTGGTAGCTTTGACGATATGACACATAAGAGGCATCATATCACGTGACATCTCCCTCCAAATATCCAAGACCATAGGATCTACCCTGATGTCTTGCATCAGCAGAGGGTGGATTCCCACCTCAGCTAAAAGGGCACAGAGTCGGTCGCCCAACTCCAACCTGAATCTAGTATATGGCCTATGGTGCATGCCATTGGGTATCTGCACTCGAGGACCCTGACCCATCATGGCCTCAGGCATCATATCCTCGTCATCATCTGGTGGGGGAGGAGGCATGTCCCCAATGAATGTACCAATATCTGCAAAATATATAGTACACAACAATAATTACACAATTTCATTAAACAATTTAATAAAACAAGTTAAAGAATGTGTTAGAATCTAATTAAGTAAGACAATAAAATGAAACTAGATTTATTTAAGCAAAACACTAATATTAGCTCTAGCATCTGGTGGCTCATCCGGTGTGAAGATTATCTTCGAACATCCTCTCTTATCCAACCATGTGTAAGGACATGGCACCACCACGAACATGTGATCGACCTCAGTGGCTAGTAGCCCTAGTGTGTCAGTAAAAATTCTGGTAGGAAACTTCATCTGGCCCCTCTTGGGAATCATCTCACCCCACATGTGAACCCACACCTGAGTCATCCACCTAAAAGGATGACGGAAAAAAGTAGGCCTCATCTCCAGAATCCTCTCAAAAAATAAACAAAACAACTCTGAAGCAAAAGGGAAGTTCGCACTCCCATGTGTCATAGCACGACATCTATTTAGAGCTATACAAAATTGTCACAAAAAAATGGCACACCATCTAATACATTGTGGCCTCTGTACCAAAGAATCAGCATAATACAAAACAGGAAAACTAATGTGCTTCTCATCACTGGTAAAGTGTGCAATGGTCGTCACTAACATTGAGAGGCACCTAACCTCCTCTGCACCGAAAGAAGCGATTCATAGCTATCCACCAGACACCTAAATATCAGCTAGCAAAAGTACATCAACCCCAATATATATTTGAGAGTACATGAGTTGATTCTCTGATGCAACACCTACTGTGACATTAGGGAACTGGGGAAAATCATCCCCTCTCCTGGATAGCCCAGTGATAAAATACATATCCTCCTTATTGGGATGCTACTATTGATCAGGACCGACAGGGAATGCCTGTCGATGGACATCCTATCGACGGATCGGTTGCACCAACAATCCGGAGTGCCCCTTCAGGGATGTAGCCTCCTCATAGTACTTAAGGAGGCCTACATTCCTCAAGATAACATGGGTTGTTTCAGTAATAGGGTGAGGGTACAAATCCCTCTCCCTCTCCCTCTCCCTCTCCCTCTCCCTTGCCTCTCAATATCGTACAACATTGTACATGTCAACCCTATGCTCCTGATGTTGTTGTTGTTCTCTCTGCTAACGTCTCTATATAATTAACATATGAAATACATCAGATGCATACATAAAACACGCAAAAAATCTAGTAAATGAGAAATTTATTTATAAATTTGGAAAAATAACTTCCTTCAAAAAATAAGTAAATTTCATCATTGGTGTGCCCAAAAAACATTCAAGCATCACTCACGGTGTGTATATTACTTGTGAGCATCGTCGATGGTGCTCTCTTGTAACATAACGCACCGTATGAAATTTTTTATATTATTTTATGCAGTGTGTTGTATAAACTTACCGCACCAATGCGTGAAGGTTATCAGACGCACCGCCTAAAATAGTAAAATATTAAAGCACCATAAAAAATAAAAAATAAAATAGTTTTTGCGATGCGTATCATTTTCCCGACATGCACCAGTGCTTTTTAGGAAAGGCAGCACACCGCACCACTAATTTTTTAAAAATTGATACCTACGGTACTTAGGCATTTTTTCTCTAATTTTTTTACGACGGTGCGTTGTGTAAGCATTAACGCATCGATGCGTACATTTACCAACGCACCACATAAAATAATATATCTGATTTATGCAATGCATCTTCTAATGTAATTCCCTGGTGCGTTAACGTTAATTAGAGGCACCGCCAAAAATTAGCTATATTATTTTATGCAGTGGGTCAATAAACTTATGCCACAGTATGTTAATGTTTAGAAACGCACTACCATAAAAAAAAAAATGGCATTGTTTTTTGGTGCGCCCTATAAATTTTCATGGTGCACCATCCATGATGCGATTCGAATGACTCGAATGCATTACAAAGAAAAAAAAATTAAAACAGTGGGAATTTAACTAAATTTTGAATTTTAATCCGCTAAAAGTTTAAGTTATAAAGAAACAAATACATTACCTAGACATTTTCTCGTCAGGGAGGCATGGTTTCCACGTAGTAAGAAAAACAAATTTTCACGTCGTTTGACAAAATTTGAAAGCCATGCACTAAACAACAGATGGAAGGAAGGAAAGCAAGGGAAGCACCGATGGCAGGGCGTTTCAGAGAGGCAAAAGTTGCACCGACACTTGAGAACTTTACAACACTAGAAATGGTAAAAATGAATTTTTACTACCTGTAATTTTTTTTTATTTAACCTTGTTATGGTGCGCTCGATTGTTAGACGCATCGGTGTGTCTCTATCTATCTAATGCACTAGAGTATCTATTTTTTAAAATAACCCTGCCAAGGTGCGTTATTTTTTAGAGCAACCTGGAGCATCGATGCATTTGTATTTAAGGTGTGCACTGCAATATAGATTTTTTTAAAATAACCCTACCATGGTGCGCCATTTGTTAAAGCACCGGTGCATCAATATTTAGATAGCGCACTTGTAACATCCCCCATACGTTACGACAACATGCGACGCTTAACAAGTGAAAAAAAAATATTTTTTTTAGCAGGAAGGTAACAACGACAATGGTCGATCAACACAACTCGATGATGAACCAACGCACGCAAATCAGGCAATAGTCAAAATATGAACAATACGCACACATCGGGATGCATAAGACTCTAGCCAGGTTATCATTCACAATGATCACTCAGGCACATAATGATCCCCTCATCAAGAATCATGTCGCCACATGGCGATAGGCGTGACAATAACACCCAAGACTATACGAAGACTACACCCAAGCAACAAGTCGACAAGACGCAAGGTGACATCACTCAAATTAAATTGCGCAACTAACCGAAGGATTTCTTGTTTTCTTATGAGGCCCCTTTTATAGGAAGTCTCCCACACTATAAAACTGAATAATATCTAAAAATTCATGTGCACAGATATTCTATTTTAATTCTCCATTTAGTAGAATGTTATTTGAAAGTTGGCTTACTCATATGTGATACAAGAAATTAGCACTTACATTTGTTATGCCAAATTAGTGTTTACCATCATAAACAAGGTAAAGTAATATATTCAGAACATGAATTCAAGGGGTTTTCTTTTGGATTAAAGAGAACTTCCACTTCATCTTATCAGTCAGTTTAAAATTGATGTCCATAAATCATTATGCTATCTAACAACAATATGCTAACTAACAATATCGTTATCTAACAACCATATGCCAACTAACAACAATATGTTAACTAACATTGCTATCTAACAACAATATGCTAACTGACAATTGCTATCTAACAATATGCTATCAACGATTAATTCGTTGTCTAATAAAATCACTATCTAATAAAAGTGTTGTCTAAAAAATGCACTGTCAGAAAATCAATATTGTTGCCTATTAATAAATCCATGTCTAACATAATAGCCTTGTCTATTAATATTGTTGTCAACAATCATTATCGTTATCCATTATTAAACATTGTCTAGAGATGATAACTCTATCTAACACATATCATTGTATATCAAGGATTTCATGTCTAACAATTTTATATTACTATCCATTAATAATTATTCATTGTCTAACAATATTATATTATATTATTATTTAACATTGAATCACTGTCTAACAATATTGTATTGCTATCCATTAATAATGTCCGTCCAGAATTGATATTGTTGTCCCCTAATAATAATTATGTCCATTAATATTCGTTGTCAATCCATGTCAATGCCAATCCATTCAAATGCCAATCCATTAAATCTCTATTCAATTCCAATACATTCAAATGCTATCAATCGCAGTGGTAGGGGTTGGGTGAAATCGCAGTGTCAAAGCTGGGTAAATCGCCCAGAAAACCATGGGAAAAAAGGTTGTTAAATATGCCATAAATCATGGTGAAAATGCTATGTAAAAACTCCCAGAAAAACGCCCAGGTATATGAAGAACATTATTATTGACAGACTGAGCATTTATGCAGGAATATAATGATTATAATAGCCAGTGCAGAAGGTATGAAGATTCTCGAATTCTCCCGGGTATGAATGAGGAACATTTGTGATTTACATTCAGAGCATTTATGCAGGGATATACGGAATATAACAATAAAAGAAAACGTTGTGTAGTCCATAACTAATTTATTGTCAACAACAATGATATCGTTGTCCATTGCGTAGAATTTATAAGAATACTTCATTGAATTGTCCATGCAAAAGGAATAATGATATCCACGATTATCATACAGAATCTACCACGCATGATTTACATACAAAGAATTATGCAAGAATATAAGGAATAGAACAATAAAAGAAAACGATGTTTAATCCATAACTGATTTACTTTCAACAACAATGATATCGCTATATATTTATTCTATCAATCAATAAAATTGTTGTCATACACAGCAGCAAATACAACGTAGTCTTTCACCTATTAAAAATGGTGTCATTAACATATTAAAACACTGTCATTAAAATATTAAAAATGTTGGCATTAACATATTAAAAACGCAGTCATTCTCGTATTAAAAATGCAGTCATTCACATATTAAAACGCGAAGATTTTACGAATCAAGGTGTTGGGTAATATGCCAAGAAATCGAAGAGATGATATGCCAATAAATCGATCAGAGATGAATCACGGAGATAATCATTCAAAAGAAAAAACAGAGATGAATCGATCAGAGAGGAATCAAACAAAAACGCAGAGATATTCATTCACAAGGAAAACGCAGAGGGTAATCGCTCAGGGATGAATCAATAAAAAACGCAGAGATGCTCAAACTTTAAGCAACTAAAAACGCAAAGTAAAATCGGAGTTTAATCATTCAAGACGCAGAGAACCAAACAACTCTGAGACTCAATGCAGAGAATCAATGCAACTCTAAGAATCAACACAGAGGAACAACGATGGTGGACTGGAGAGAATAAACACCCAGGCAAGAATTCCTTGTTCGGCAGAGAATGGTCCTACAGTTATTATCCATGCACAGGAAAGCAGGGTATTTGAATCTAAGTCTTTAAACACCAGAGTGACAACTGTCGATTCGACTCATGGCTGACTGATCAAGCACATACTAATAACTTAAAGGATCACGGAACAGAGAATAAAAACACAATGTGCAACTAGATCTTCTCCGTGGAGAAGCAAATAATGAAATAAAAGCGCAATCAAGGAATAAAGAAAATGCAAGCAGGAGATACAAGAATGCGGGCAAGGTTTTGAGTCTGAGGTTCAATCTGGCCACTTGCAAATAGACAATACTCAAAAATAAGGATACTGTGGATAGCAAGGGTTCTGACTGAATGAATCAAGTGACAAGGGGATTACAAATACCGCAGAAATACATGTGCAAGGAAAGCTCATGACAATGATATCTTCATCCGAGTATACTAAAATAAACAAGTGTAAATTAAATTTCATTGCAAGTAACAACTTTAACTGACGTACCTTAGCCAAATGTGAATGCTCCGAAGTCTTTGTCCTGCGCGCGCTCCATCCAGCTGGCGCTTGTCTACCAAAGTGACCTCACGAGTACCTCCCAGCCAACGATAGGGGTACTCTTCTTCCCCCGAGCCGCAAAGGGGCCACGCACACAATACCAGAGAATGCTAGCACCCAGCTTGCCTCGCAAGATCAAGCTACCACTCGTTACCCAAGTTGGGTATCCCAACTCCCACAATAGAAAGTTCAGTCAAGATAAAATTTCAACAATGTAACATTATGCAAAAAGATGAGATCCATACTCCTCCTCCACCATCTCTTTTATAGAGTTTTAAAGTAATTAGTTTCTCAAATTCTCATTAAATTCCTTTTTCATTTAATTAATTTCGAAAAACCTCCCATGTACACATGTCGCCTGATCCCCTAGTTGCACCAGAAAATTAATTTTACTAATTAAATAAATACTCCTATTTCCCTCACCCACCAAGAGCATTCCTAAAAACGCTCCTCGGTGTCCCAAAATTCTCTTACACTTCTTAAATGACTTACGCCTTACTTAATTACTAGTTGAGTTCATAATTAGAAAGTTCCAAAGGCAAGATTCCTTACTAAGTTAGACATTCAGTTTTTTCTTTACGTTTCCCCTTTTTCTTTAAGTTTCCTATTTCTTTTAAGTTTCCCCCTTTTTCTTTTTAACTAAAAAAATCAATTTAGCAAGTGTAGATAAGGCAACCATTTACCCTTTTTCCTTTTTAACTAAAAATCAATTTAGCAAGTGTAGATAAAAACAACCATTTACCCTCTTTTATTTTTAACTAAAAAATGAATTAGCAAAAGTAGATAAAAACAACCATTACCCCTTTTTTAAAGTTTAATCCTCCATTATAATTTTGACTTTAATAAATAAGTTTGAATTTCTTACCCCCCTTCTTGTTACATGTTTATTTATTATAATTATTTTTTTACCACATGTTCTACTTAGACCTAGGTTTTAATTTCACTTGGTTGGGCGACATTTTTTATTAGGAAAAATTGTTTTTAAACCTTACTTATCACATCATTCATTTTAAGGTCATCTAGGTCCTAAGGAGGCATAGTTTTCTAGGCACTAGGTTTATTCACTTACCAGGTAAAATCATGATGTGCCCTTCAGGATGCAGTACGTGCTCCAAGGGTGCCACTCGCCTCTTCCCATTTTCCTTGTGCGATGTGCCCTTCAAGACGCACTACGTGCTCCAAGGGTGCCACTCGCCTCTTCCCGTTTTCCTTATGCGGCGTGCCCTTCAAGACGCATTATGTTCTCCTAGGATGCCACTCACCTCTTGACTGAATTTGGTAGACTTCAAACCCCTGGAGTCAATACTCCGCCAAGTGATCTTGTGGGAGATTAAGGGCCTCTAAAGAATAAGGCCCCTGCCTTATTGCTCACCCTTTAGAATCATCGTGAGTGACTGTCACAATCTACCCTCATGACATCCGGGTCTTCTCGAACTAGGTAATCATTAACCTACAGTTCGAGCCATAGTGGGAGTGCTAGTAGGTTGTGACAGGGTTGTTGCCACACCTCTCCCTCAAAGTCTCTGGTTGTCGTGCGTGACCCCTCTACTCCACATGTGAGTCTGGTTGGCAAGCTATCGTCAGCCTGCATCCATCAATGAATCATGTCAGCAATAATAATCAATCATCATAACATCTAATCATATGTACACATGTCACATCAACAACATTCAAACCCCAATCGTCCACTCCCTGACTCAATCCAGAGTCTAAGGGGTTTCATCGATGCCTCTGCATCCTCAATGTCCAAAGTTCTGCACACTCAGGAGAACCCAGTCAATAGAACATGTCTATGTAAATACAACAAAATAACACATCATCAATCCATAATATCTCATAATCATAATCAGAATGACCAATAGTATAATAACCTAGATCGTTTGCATACAAGTGTCCTCAAAGAATAAGTTCGCTCAGTGCACGCAATATCGGGATGTTTTATACACCCCCTCTTGGTTTAAACTTCATCCTGAAGTTTCACAGTATATAACTGTCGAAATAAAGTGTATCACAGTATCATAAGTTTATCTATCAAACAAAAATGGAAACTCTTGGTGCATATCATATGCGTTCTCCCAGGTCATCGAGTGCGGACTATAGTTGTCCCATTGGAACTTGACCTGATCTACTGTTCGACGTCATAGTTGTCGAATGTGATGGTCCAGGATGTGGATTGGCTCATGAGTGAGAGCACCCTTGTCAGATACCTGCAAGGAACTCATGTCATTAACATGTGTAGGATCACTAATATAATGTCTCAAAACATATACGTTAAAAACATCGTGCATACGCCTCAAAGAATCAAGCAAGGCTAGTCGATAGGCCACGGGCCCCTTCTTTTCCACAATCTCGAAAGGTCCCACGAAACTAGGAGAGATTTGAGCACCCTTTCCAAAATTGATCAAACTCTTATGAGGTTTCACCCGCAAGAAGACTTGATCACCAACTTCGTGACTATGGTCGACACGATGCGCATCAGCATAACTCTTCTATCGATCTTGCACTTCCTTGGTCCTTTGTCTTATAGTTTTCATTTTATCTTCCATTTCTTGGATCACTTCTGGTGCCACCAGGACCCTATCCTCAAGACGGTCCCAACTCAAAGGCATCTGACATGCTCGCCCATAAAGAAACTTGAAGGGTGCCATCTTAATGGTTCTTTGATAATTGTTGTTATATACGAATTCTACCAGTGCCAAGAATTCTTCCCAACGCTTATGTTGGTCCATCACATACATGCGCAACATATCCTCCAAGATTTGGTTTGTTCATTCGGTCTACCCATCTGTCTCTGTGTGATACGCGGTGCTAAATTTAAGTTGGGTTCCCAAGGCCTCTTGGAAACTAGTCCAAAATTGTCCAGTAAACATTGATCCTCGATCGGATATAATCCTCTTAGGCACACCATGCAGCCTCACAATCTCGCTGACGAAAACTCTAGCTATGTCAGGTGCATAATACATTGTAAGCACAGAAATAAAATGATCACTCTTCGTCAGAGTGTCGACTACCACAAAAATCGAGTCATGTCTCCTTGCCGTCAGTGGAAATCCAACAATGAAATCCATAGAAATGACCTCCCATTTCGATTCTTGAATTATGTGTGGTTGTATTAATCCTACCGGATGTCTATGTTCAGCCTTCACCTGCTTACATTCTAGACATTTGGTCACGTAGTTGACTATGTCTGCCTTCATTCCTTTCAAGAAGAATAAGAGTTTAAGGTCTGCCCTTTGTGACTCCTGGGTGAGCCATGTACACTACTCTGTGAGCCTCATTTAGGATCAAACTCCTCAACTCATCGTTGGGCGGTACGTAAATCTGACCTTTAAATCTCAATAATCCATTGATGTCCATAGTAAATCCTTCAAATTTTGGTACCCTCATTGTTTTTTGTCTGAAAAAATCCTAGACCTCTTTTGTTGATTAAGGTTGGTTGTCATTGATGTCAACCCTTGAAGAAAGCCCTGCAGCACAAAGGTTTGGGTAATGGACCCAAGATTGGTTTATGTAAAGATGATTCATTATTGTCTTATCATGGTTGATAAGAAGTAAATATGGATGAACTCCAAAGTGGTCCCCTTATGGTGAAGCCCTCACGGGAAGACGCTTTGTGGAGTAAGAGAACCCATGCTTAATTGTGGAATAATGAGATGAAGGATAGTGAATTTGTTAGGTAAACTATCCTATATGGATAGTTCTTGTCATTCCATTTCCGGTGGTATGTGGAACATCACAT
>JASDQU010012348.1:15748-56706 GCA_032191745.1 Picea mariana
GCGGGTACCTAAAAACACAAAAAATCAGGAAAGTTTCCGCCGAGACACAAGGCTTTTTGTCAGTTAACTGGAACTCCGAGCCATGCATGGCCGAGAGTTCGCCAAAAACCCTAGCTCCTTCTAGCCTATAAAAGGAGGGGTAGGGGTACTATTCAAAGGAGGAAAAATCATAGCAAAGGAACTCTGCCAAATTGCCAAGCAAGTTTTGGCCCAACCCTTTAGCCTTGCCTCAAGCTTTAGGAGAAACTCAAGAAGCAGCAGTTGGAGGACAAAAAGAAGAGGAAGAGCCCAGGATCAGGATCGTGGAATGGTGACCGGCCTCAGAAATCATTGTAAGTTGGTTCATATTGAAGTTAATGAAAAGGATACTTTTCCCGTCCCGAATACATGAGTCTTATCTATGTTATTTGATTTGTGTTTTATCTCTAACCCTATAATAGATCAGTAGCATGCATGCATAGTCTTGTCTTGATTACAGGGAAGCTTTTGGAAGGAGCAGCAGCAGTAAGAGGATAAGAAGCTCAATGGAGGATCTACTTCAGCCATCGAAAAAAGGTTGGTTCATTCTTCTCTTGTGTGCATGTGAAAATCGGGGTTTCAGATTCGGGTAGAAGGTTAAAAGTAGCTTAGAAAGGGTCATGATATGCATATAAGTTTAGAGCCCTAGCTTATTAGTCCGTAGGGTAGAATACCCCACAACACCATCTTTGATGGGTACCTTCAATTACCTGCCCCCTAAAGGCGATATCAAGTTTATATCCAATCACCATAAGGTTGAGATTTTTCAAGTTTCGTCATTCCGCATGACTTACTTCGATGATCCGTGCATACTTCCTTTCCCATCAGGCATGATGGATGAGACAGGGCACCTGGGCATGTCCATGCCCTTATCCGCAGCTGAAGTAGCATACTCTCTAGTCCAACAAGCTTCAGCCAACACTGATCCAACTCCTGCATAAGAGTTCGATCCACTTCTAGAGCCTATTTGGGATCAGGGTTCTCTCGCTGACACCGATTCATTAGAATTAGTATTGCCCTCTGATAAAGAAGTAATTGAAGCAATGACTAGTCCAGACAAACCCTGGGATGATCTTCATCACAGATCATACTTTCTCCCAGAGTTAAGCAGAATCGAAGCAAGGGAATTCACTTTGACTATGACTAGAGATAGGTCTTGTCCTATCAATCCTTTGGCTACTCGTGCTATTTATGCTGAGGGTAATATGGCAAGTATCGCTGAAATGATACCTATAAATCTCTCCAAAAACCCTGGCATTGTAGACAATGTTTTTGTCAGAGCATACTTCTCCCTCGAGGAGATAGCTAGCATCGACCCACAAAGTGTCGATCATGAGCTAACTTTGTTGATTTTCAAGCTCATTTTGAGATCCAAAAGCAACATCCGACGAGACTACATTTATGCTTTTCGATCTCGTTCGGATTAACTGAGAAAAGTAATCTCTATGAGTCTTCTTTTAATCCCTTTTCAGACCCTCTAAACATGAAAATATTTCCGAGCAATCTTGTCACCTCTCTAGCTCGTCAAATTGAAATTTGAAGTCACGTCTGTCTCGTGGTAGTTTACCCCTTTTTCGGTCCGAACGGTCAATTGTACGAACAAAGGTATACTCTATGGAATTTCAGTTCTCTAGAAGAGTACTGTCAGGTATAATTTTATCCCTTTTTCGGTCCTAAGGGACTAAACTTACGAAGAAGGAACCCCCATGGAGTCCATAGTTAATCTCTTTTAAGACTCCCTAAAATTGAAAAGATTGTCGAGTGACCTTATTCTTTCACACTCGTTAAATTGGTCCAGAAGAACATTCCCGACGGAGTCCATAGTTAAGCTTTTTTCAGACTCCTTAAAAATGAAAAAATGGCTGAGTGATATTGTCCTTATCACACTCGTTAAAATGGTTTTGAATAGATGTCTTGTTGTTGCTAGTTTACCCCTTTTTCGAACCGACTAGAACTATCTTCGAAAAAGGGACCCCAAAGGAGTCTCCTTTTATGATTTTCCAGACTCTTTAAAAATGAAAAACCACCGAGCTTACCTTCTTTGGGCTCATTAAACTTACATCGAAGGACATTACCATTTTTTGTTTTGTGAACCACATTTGCATACCCTATACGCCAACCTTGTAGCACTTTGTTTCTGTGTCTTAACACCCTTGGCCCCTGGAGGATTTTTCCCAAGTATCATTATTTTGAACATCAGTATTGTCCTTTTTCCTTGAGCTTGTGTGTTTTTCACACTCATTCCTCCATTGTAACGTAACATTCCTTTATTCTTTTTTCCAAAATTATTGAAAAAGGCAAAAAAAATCAAATATACCCCAAAAAGAGGAAGGGAAAAGTATTTTATTTATTGGCAGCATAATGAGTTTCCCTTGGATAAAGCACATCTGTCTATTTGTTCATCAAGCTTTGGGATGTAGAACGACCTTAGGAAGTTGTTCTCGCTACATAGAGTTGTGTCCTCCTCCATTTGGTTATTATTCCAAACATATGGAGAGTTTGCGTTGCCTCCTACTTCATAAACTTATGATTAATGCCATGTTGCCTAAGTTTCATCATTTGTCATGTTGTTGTCCAAGGGAAGTTTCTACCAAGCCTAAGTCGACCCCTCTGTAATTTGTATCTTTCCCTCATACCCGGCCATCCTGAATGTCCAATCAAGTCCTTTCTCGAAATCAATGAAGCCTTCAATCTGATCATCAAAATTATCTAGTCCATGACCGACGAGCCATCGAAGACCTCTGGGTAGTGAAGTCGTACACTCATATTACACTCCTACCTAGAGTTTTGAAGATTTTGAAGTTGTTGCTTGAGCTCTGAAGATCTCATCTCTAGCCATCAGGCCGTATCAGCTTCTAGAAGATGGATATTCTATATGTATATCTTTTTGATTTCAAGATGTAGCTCCACTATGTATTGTTCGTGGCTACACTTTATATAGTTATTTGACATGGATCTACAGTGTATTTGATTGGTATCCATGATTCTATTTTATCTTGAGCATGGGTATGCCCGCCTCGGTGAGACATTTGTTATTTTGTAGATGGCGCCTCTCGGTTCCTGGTCCCTAGGCTCACTTGTTCGGCACATCAGTAAAGATTGGTAATGTATTTCGGCCATCAGATGCTCTTCTGAACTCACACATTAGGGGGCATCTGTTATAACCCTAATTTGCACCATACATTCTTACCTGGCATCAAGCCATCTCAGATCCCTTCTTTTCCAAAAGCACTGTTGAACAACTCTTTAAAAAACCTCTTTTATAAAGGCCCACGTGCCCTACTCCATTACTGCATGTGTGTACATGCTAGATGACCTAAAACAACCCATGTGGACCAAAAAAAGCACGAAAGAAGGAAAGTTGTCGATGAAACACACAACTTTGGGTGAGTTATCTGAAACTCCCAGCCATGCATGACTAAGGGTTCGTCCAAATACGTAGCTTCTTCTAGCCTATAAAAGAAGGGCTAGGGGTCGCATTTGGAGGAGGAAAAAATAGAGTAAAGAAACTTTGCCCAATTTCATATTCCTATTGTCCCAACCCTTTATCCATCCTTGTGCAAGAAGAGATACAAAGCAAAGAAGTTGGAGGACATATGAAGAGGAGCCTAGGATCAGGATTCACGGAGCAGTGGCTGGTCTCAACATTGTAAGTTGATTCATTAAAGTTAATAATAAAGAGATGCTTTTCCCATCCCACTATATGAGTTCTTCATAGTTCAGTAAATATATGTTTGAATCTGTAACCCATTAGTCTATAGGTAAAATGCATGTGTAGTTTGTTGCTTGTTTTGTACATAGGTCAATCTTGAGAGGATAACTGCCAACAAGCGGTCAAACATGAAAGGGGATCGACATCAAACATCCAAAACAAGGTATGTTGGTCTAAACCATGTGTTTGCTGAAAAGGAATGGGGTTTAAGTCTAGGGACGAAGGTAGAAAGTAGATTTATTTCGGTCATATTTGCATGCATAAGATAACCCTATTTGTTAGTCCGTAAGGGGATTTCCCTCACAACAACTACCCCCAAGGAGAGACATTGATTTATCTATAGATTTGATGTCTGGAGAAGCACCAGTATAAAAGACTCCTTACAGGATGAGTACACTAGAGTTGAAGGAGTTGCAAATGCAGTTTGAAGAACTTTTGAAGAAGGGGTATATATGCCCAAGTGTATCACCTTCGAGTGCCCCAGTCTTGTTTGTGAAAAATAAAGATGGAACGTTAAGATTGTGCATTGACTTCAAATAATTGAATAAAGTGACTGTTAAGAACAAATATCCTCTACCAAGGATTGATGACCTCTTTGATCAATTGAAGCATGCAAGGATATTTTCAAAGATATATCTCAGATCAGGATACCATCAGGTAAGAATTAAAGAAGAAGATATTAGCAAGACTGCCTTCAGGACAAGGTATGGTCATTATGAGTTCACAGTGGTACCATTTGGATTGTCAAATGCACCAGCTGTTTTTATGTGATTAATGAATGGTGTTTTCCGAGAGTATTTGGACAAGTTTGTCATTGTCTTTTTGGATGACATTCTTATATATTCCAAGTCAGAGTAAGAGCATGAACATCATTTGAGGATGGTGTTGCAAGTATTAAGGGAACATCAGTTGTATGCCAAATTGAGAAAGTGCTCATTTTATCAGAAACAAATTCATTATTTGGGGCATATCATCTCAAAAGATGGGATAGCAATGGACCCTGAGAAGGTAGCAGCCATTAGAGAATGGTCAGCACCAAAGAATGTGACAGAGGTCAGATCTTTCATGGGATTTGTAGGCTACTACAGTAGATTCATTGAAGGATTCTTGAAGATAGCACACCCAATCACTTCCTTGCAAAGAAAAGGTATGAAGTTTCAGTGGATGACGAATTGTGAAAGGAGTTTCCAACATTTGAAAAAATTATTGACAAGTGCACCAATACTAAGGATCACAGACCCAAATGAAGAATTCATTGTATGCACAGATGCATATAATGAAGGACTGGGTGGAGTCCTCAGTCAACATGGATTTGTGATATGTTATGAATCAAGGAAGTTGAAGGAGAATGAAAGAAACTATGCCACTCATGATTTGAAGTTGGCATCAATAGTGCATGCCCTGAGGAAATGGAGACACTACCTCATGGGAAATAGTTTTGAGCTAAGAACAGACCACAATGGTTTGAAATATTTATTTGATCATCCAAATCTAAATGCTAGAAAAAGTAGATGGTTAGAATTTCTAAGCGAATATGACTTTGATATAAAGCATATCAAAGGGAAAGAAAATAAAGTGGTTGATGCACTCAATAGGAGGGTGCATGAACTACGTGCTACAACCATCAACACGTACCATACTGATGTTAAAAGCAAAATTATGGAGGCTACAAATACAGATCTGCAGTATAGAGGATTGGTAGCAATGCTACAGCAAGGTAAGACACCACAAAAGATGCATATTTATAAGTTGGGAGTAGATGGAATACTGCTGCACAAGAACAAAATTTTTGTACCAAATGTCCAGTACTTGAAACGTATAATTTTGCATGAGATGCATAATGCTCCTTATGCATGGCACCTCGGATATCAAAAAAATGTAACAGTGGTCAGGAGCCAATACTTTTGTCCAGGTATGAAGAGAATAATTGCAGAATACATCACTAGGTGTATGGAATGCCAGAAAGTTAAAATAGAGCATAGGCACCCAACAAGATTGTTGCAACCTTTTCCCATTCCTAAATGGAAGTGGGAAGTGGTGACAATGGATTTTATTACGAGATTGCCTAAAACAAGCAATCTACATGATTCGATTATGGTAGTGGTGGACAATCTTACAAAAGCTTCCCATTTCATTCTACTAAAAACTACTCACAAGGCAACAAATTTCGTTGATACTTTCATGAAGGAAGTGGCACGATTGCACAGAATTCCTAAAACGATTGTGTCTGATAGAGACTCGAAATTCACCTCAAATTTCTGGAAAGGATTGTTCAAAGGATTCAAAATGAATATGAACTTTAGTAAAACTTATCATCCCAAGTCTGATGGACAGATAGAAAGAGTGAATAGGGTGATAGAAGATATGTTGAGAATATATGTGATGGACAAACCATTGAAATGGGAAGACTACCTACACTTGGTAGAATTCGCTTATAATAATGGGTATTGGTCATCATTGAAAATGAGCTCATTTGAAGCACTTTATGGTAGAAGGTGAAATACTCCAGAAAGCTGGGATAATCTAGTTGATAGAACTGTAGTCAGTCCAGAATTGCTCGAGGAGATGGAGGACCAAATGTTAAAAATTAAGCAGAATTTGAAAGCTGCCCAAGACAGATAGAAACGTTATGCTGATAAAAACATAATCCACAGAGAATTCAAAGTGGGTGATCATGTTTTCTTGAAAGTAAAAGCTAACATGATTTCTCTGAAGCTGGGAAGCTGCGCAAAGTTAGCAACTAGATTTTGTGGACCATTTGAAATCCTAGAGAGGATTGGTCCATTTTCTTATATGATTGCATTGCTTGCATCTATGTTTGTTCATAATGTCTTCCATGTATCATTGTTAAAGAAATATATACCCGATGCTAATCATGTTATTGATTGGAATATTATCTAGGTGGAGTAAGAAGGCACTTTCCAAGTGCATCCGGTGCGCATCCTAGATTGAAAAATCAAATGACTACGAAATTGAGCCATAGGGATTTTAAAGTTCCAATGGACCTGGTACGAACCTGAAGACACTACTTGGGAGCATGAGGATGCAATGCGGACAGAATACCCACATCTTTTTGAAGAATTTTGAGAATTTATTTGTATATGGGTACATGATGCACTGAGGACAGTGCATAAATAAGGGGAGGGGATTGTAATATCCCTCGACCGAACCCAAATGTAAATATAATCCAAGTATATTTAAGCTAGTGAGTTGTTTAAACATCATTTTTGTAATACACCTTTCATGGCATGGTGCGCGCATATACTGCGTAGTAAAGGGATGTAATGTACACATTTATGAATACCACGCACAATAACTAAGGTGTGTGCAACCTTAAATATAGAGGATACATCGTGCAGTAACTAAGTGCGCACAATATTAAGGTCAACGAACCTTTGTGTATATGCATTATAGGCTGGTGAGCTAGTATTATAAGACGAAATTCTTATTTCTTGGACTTAGGACAGCGCGCCTAGATGTCAAGGGACAATGCCCCTACTTTGTACTTGACTCATGATTAATATAAAATACATCATTGTGCACAGACCGACCACAATAAAAGAGATGGGGGACTGAACTTTGCTAGTTAGGGAAAGGGAGGGCCAAAAGCAAGGGAATATTATATTAATATTTCCTAAAACATAAAGTATGGATAATTAGTTTATCCTAAGTTCTAAAGTTGGGGACAAGTGGACAAAAGTAACTTCCGATATGACAAGTGTCAAGTTGGGGACATGCATTAATACCATGGGGAAACTTAGGTCAGGGGGAATTTTTACATAGAGAGTTAGGAGCGAAGAAGGGGGGGAACCAACAGGAAGAGGATGATTTCTTTTGACAGAGAGTTCACAATGATTCCATAACACACTCAATTATCTAGTCAATGACTCCATGACCATTTTCACTCATACATTCTGTTATCCTTTAGACAACCATGTCATCTTTTTGAAACCTATTTCCTCATTCTTTTTGGTTGGTGTACTTGGTTAGCTTGGAGCGGGATCGAAGAAGCAGTTTGTCAAGCCCGTGAGCAGTTCTCTGAGAGAGAGAATTATTGGGGATTGATTTCTATAGGTGCTAAACTGCAGCTACAACACTCTGAGACTTCTGGTTTGACCAGTTTCTGAAGCCCTGGAAGGGAAGTGGGGAAACCGAGGGACTGTTGAGCAGAGAAGGGGCACACTTCCTTGGGTGGGACAAGAATGTGGGGAATGAGAGTTTGTAGGTTGTTAGTTGAGTGAGAACCTAAGACAGAGTCTTTCCTGTTGTCCATGAACCTTATCCTGGATAGGAATCCCTTTACCCTAGGTGGATTTCAGTCCAAGCTCGGGGGTGATTCACTGTTGAGATAGATGAACAATGTAGTCTATGGATGGGAGGTTCGTGGATGATCTGTAAGCAGTTGGTGGCAGTATTTAAAGGATAAGTACCAATTGTTTAATATATGGATATGTTGTTTCGTTATTTACATGGCTATGTTACATATGTGACTATGCTTGCTTGTGTGCTTATGGGTAATTTCTTGTAATTGATGCATATCGATAATTACTATTATTTTAATATAAAAGTCGTATGTTACAGAAAGTAATTGTTTGTCATGTTTGGATGTAAAGCTTCCTTGAGTGTGTTGTATGTATATGTTTTAGTTGCATGCAGTCTAAAGAGTAAATTTAGGTGGCATTGCTTAGTTGACTATTAGGTATGCTACTGTATGTTCCACAGTATGGGAATGAAAGTGTTCCCTAGAGTAGCATGGCTAGCCTGATGGTTGGGAATGTTACCGACTGGCATCAGAGCATGAGTGGTTTCTTTGGAGTGGCATACCCCGACCTTAGGATGGTCGGGGGGGATCATTACAACCACAAAATCTGGCTGTCAACTTTGTACAACCACCCAATTTCAAAGATCTTTTCTTGGGCTTCACTTTTAAAAGTACATGCTCTCCTACTTTAAATTATCTAGCTGTCATGTTCTTGTTTTCATAAAACTTATGTCTATCCTGATATACGTTTAAATTCTTATTGATATTGACCACTGGGACTTCCATGTCCTTGAGCAGCTCCAGCCCAAGTACCACACTATCTGCTGGGTTGTCCCAACTTACTGGAGTATTGCATTTGCTACCGTACAAGGCTTCAAATGGGCTCATTCTCAATGAAGCTTGATACCCATTATTATATGCAAACTCAAACAAGTGTAAGTAATCTTCTCACTTAGATGGCTTATCCATCACATACATTCTCAAATTGTCTTTAATTATTCGATTGACTCTCTCTGTTTTCCAATCTATCTGGGGATGATATGTTGTGCTAAAGTTTAGATTTATGCCAAATCCTTTAAACAATCGCCTCTAGAAATTGGAGGTAATATTTGTATCTCTATCTGAGACAATTGTCCTAGGTATACCATGCAACCTAGCAATTTCCTTCATGAAAATTTCTGCAATATTATCCGCTGTATGCGGTGTCTTCACAGACACAAAATGAGCATCCTTTGTTAATTTTTTAACCACCGCCATGATTGAATCATGTTTCTTATTCGTTCTGGGTAATCATGTGATGAAATCCATGGTTGTCACTTCCCATTTCTTCTCTGGAATTGGCAATGGATGCAAAAAACCCACTCAGTGCCTATGCTCAACCTTCACCTTCTGACCTTCCATACATCAAGCAAAGTAATCAACAACATCCTTCTTCATTCCCGGCCAAAAGAACTGTCTTCTTACTGCTATAATTTTTTTCTGGTAACCAAGATGTCCAACATAGGGAACATAGTGCATTTCCTTCAATATTAAATTCCTCAGTTCTCCAGAACCAGGAACATAGATTCTGTTTTTATGCATGAGTAATCTATCTTCCTTTATCTCATACGCCTTTATTTTCTACTATACATCGCCTTGCTGTAAGTTTTCCTTTACCTGTAGGTAATGTTGTTCTATAACAAGACCATCTAAAATTCTACTCTTCAAGTCTGACTGATGCATACTGACAGCAGTATCATGCATGATATGCACTCTTATACTAAGTGCATAAACAACTTTATTCTCCTTTCCCTTGATATTCTTGATATCAAAGTCATATTCCCTTAGAAATTCCAGCCATCTTGTTTTCCTGGCATTCAAGGTCAGCTTGTTCAAAACGAAAATTCAAGCCAATGTGGTCTGTCCTTAATTTGAATTTCTTCCCCATGAGATAATGCCTCCACATCCTCAAGGCGTGAACAATGGAAACAAGTTCCAAGTCGTGGGTGGCATAGTTCCTCTCATGTTCCTTAAGATTTCTGAACTCATATCCAATGACATGTCCATTTTGCATGAGGACTCCCCCAAGTCCTTCCTTACATGCGTATGTACATACCACAAAAATTTCATTTGGGTCAACAATTGTTAACACAAGTGCACTAGTAAGTAATTCCTTCAACAGATTAAAATTATTTTCACACTTGAGTTTCCATTCAAATTTAGTTCCCTTCTTTTGCAAAGAAGTGATGGGATGAGAAATCTTAGAGAACCCTACTATGAACATTCTGTAGTAGCCAACTAATCCCATAAAATATCTGACATGTGACACATTTCTGGGTGTTGGCCATCCTCTAATGGCTTCGATATTCTTTGGATCTACTGCTATGCCCTACTATGAAATAATGTGTCCCAAGTAATGGATATTCTTTTTATAAAAAGAACACTTACTCAACTTGGCATACAACTGATGTTCTCTTAGTACTTGCAACACCAGGCTTAAGTGATGTTCATGCTCCTCTTCAGACTTAGAATATATAAGTATGTCATCCATGAATACTATGAAAAACTTATCCAAATAATTTATGAATATGCCATTCATTAAGCATATGAAGACAATTGGTGCATTGGTCAGTCCAAATGGAACCACTGCAAATTCATATGCCCATACCTGATTCTAAAGGTTGTCTTATGAATGTCTTATTCCTTGATTCTTACGCAATGGTATCCTTCCCTTAGGTCAATATTTGAGAATATCTTTGCTCCTCTTATATGATCAAAGAGGTCATGAATTCAGGGTAACGGATACTTGTTCTTTATAGTGTACTTGTTCAGATGTTAGAATTCAATACATAGCCTCAAGGTTCCATCCTTGTTTCTGAAAAAAAGTAATGGTTCTCCCCAAGGTGAAACACTTTGATGTATGTACCCTTTCTTCAACAATTCCTCCAACTGCATTTGTAATTATTTTAACTCTGGTGTGTTCATTTTTTAAGGTGTTTTTGACACCAGGGCAGATCCTGGCACTAAATCAATTGAAAAATCTATCTCCCTTCTTGGTGGCAATCCAGGTATTTCTTGGACTACATCTTCAAATTATTGTAGTACCGAGAAATCTTCAAGGCTTGGCCCTTTTGTTATATCTCGCTCTTCCACATGAGCTTCATACAATTGACATCCTTTCGTAAAACATATTTTTAGCTGTAAGGCTGAAATCTCCCTTAGCATATTGATATTGATGATTTCTACTAAGCTCATTCCTATTGAAGGAAGGTTTGAATCCTTTCCTCCTTTGATCGGGCTTCGTATTTTTCTTGTCCTTCCAATATTTCTATAGGGATTCTCTTTCTTGTCCTTCCTCATACATGTATTTATCCTTCTTGATGGCCTTAGTCAAGGTCTTGGGTTCATCATACTTGATATTWTTTGTATAAAAGGTTGGCAATCCACTTAGAAATCTCTGTATTTTCACTTTCTCATCACCAATGAACCTGACATACTTTCACAATCCCAAGAACTTCTTCTCGTACTCTTCCATAGTCATGCTTCCCAACCCGAGTTCAAAGTACTCCTRCATTTTCTTTTCATAGAAATGCTCTGAGAGGTACTCCTTCCGTAAGTACTTCCTTAAATACTTCCAAGTGATCCTACTTTCATTAACATGTTCCACTTGTTTCAGTTGGTCCCACCACATTGCAACTTTCCCGTGTAAATGGTAGGTGGAAATCTTGGCTTCTAGGTTGGATGAATAGTTATGCAACTGAAAATATCTTCGGAGTCCAAGAAACCATGCTTCGACATCATCTTGCCTTTCTCTTTCACCTTCGAAGGAAGGTGGCTTGATCTTCCTCAGCTCTCCTTGCAAACCATCTACCTCTTGTTTCCTTATTTGGTGTCTGACAGGAGACACCTATGGGATGTTTATGAGATCTTCTCATGCATAAAACCTTCTTTCTCAGTTTGGAGGTGAGTGGTGTCCATGATCTCTACTAGCACTTCTGGAATAACTAACTCTTCCACGATCATTCCTTCTTTCAGGGCACCTGCCTTCTTCCTCTTGTATTGAGTTTGATCTCTTCTTTGTTTATCTCTGCAACTGATTTAAGCTCTGCAACACTCGAGCATTTATCTGAATTTTCTCTCTCATCAGTTTCTCATTGTATTCTTTATAGCTCTGCACTTCCATCTTCAGGCTTCTTACCATTTCTAGTAACGTTTCCTTCTCTCCTTTTCCCTTGCATCCATTGGACTCTGTCTCTACATTACCAACTCTGGTATTCTGGCCTTCGGCCTCCTTATCATGACTAGAGGATCCCTTGCCTTCTTCCATTTCCTCAATACGCATCCTAAGTTGATGTGTTTAAACCACTTAATTCTACAAAATGTGCAAGCGACCATTTTGTTAGAATTATGCATATGATAAAAAAAATTGCCAAACCATGCTACAAGTCTCTTTATTTTTTTGTTCATGGAGATCATATCCCCATTCTTCGAAAATAAAAGTGTTCTGTTATCCTTGACCGACACAGAATCTCATCCTGCATAGGTGCTTTCTTCAAACCACGTTCCCAGGGGACCACGACTAGAAACCACGACTAAATACTTCCTTAACACTTTTCTGTCTCGAAGACCACCAATTCATCCCTTATCCCTCCTTCCCTGAGCTCTCAATCTGCATATGACCACGGCCATGACCGTGCGCTTAGCTGAAAAAGTGATTTTCCAGAGCTTCGAGACTTCATAACTTTTAGCCGGGACCGGATCAACGGTCCTCGTCCTCTTTCACAATCAACGATCGAGATCTACTTTGGGATTCCGCGCTTCGGGAGTCTCAAATTTTCTCTCTTGCCTCCTCCCGAAATTATTTTACCTAGAGTTCATTATCTACTGACAGGTTTCCTCCCACAGATCAATGGCTATGAATTGCTTCAGCTCTTAGGGTTTTGGAAGTTTCAAACTTTCCTCTTGCATGTTCTCTCGTAGTGATTAAACCTCTCGGACAAATTTCTTCAGAGTTACTGATTTACTGACACGCACCTCTTGGTGATCAACGGTCAAGATCTACTTCGGCTATACAAAGTTTCAATGTTTGAGCCTTAACATTTCACATCACTACATGCCTTTAAATTTGCAGGGTCACGCATCACCGATTTGGAGTAACCCACTTTTGGTGCCGCAATTCTTCTGATGGTGACACATAACCCCTTGGGGAAACCGTGGCTTGGATTGAGATACCACCTTGGGAAATTATCTCTTGTGCAACTTGGTTCCCCACAATTCCTCCTGTGTGTTGATCTCCCTCTCACATGGGATCCGACGGTTGTGACCTTAACCCTTGCTTCCTTTTCATCGGATGAACCATGTTCACATGTCCTATGATCCAACGATCCTGGATCTCTCCTGATCCTACAGTGGCGATTTCTCTTGAATTCAAAGAGGATGGTCACGATCCTTCGAACCCCTTACACGGGTCTCTGAAATTCTATCTCCTACATAGATTCAACAACACCATTCCTCCTGAGCTTTTCAACTTCATGGTAAGAGTTCGATCTCGACCCTGAGACTCTAACCAACAGACCCGACCCATACTGTCTTGGTGTTTCATCCATAAGCTCTGGTACCAAACTGTAACATACCCTGCCACCCACAGGCTGAGGTATGCTACTTGCAAGCCCACCCTTGGGCTTCTTTCTCTTATCGATACCTTTTTTTAAAATTTAAGGATGCATAAAATAAAAGACTTTAACGACATGCACAACAATAGTCAGCAAGCATGCATAGTCTAAATATTCAATTAAATGATAATTAAATATACAATGGAAATACATTCATTTACATTGTAATTGATACCATAACAAAGAACACTTATCTTTATGAAAGATGACACCAATTGGATGCAGACCAAGGACATTCCACCCAACCGTAGACACTACTGTTCTAAATCTCAACAAAAATGTCACCTCCGAGCTAGGGCTATGAATCCACAAGGATGGTTCCAGAGTGTTACTTGGATTCCCAAACCAGTTAGTACCCAAGCTCTCACAGGATTCCCAACTCTCACAACAATTCAAGTACCCAGCTCTCCTCTACCCAGCTTGCACCACCTAAGATAATGGACCTCCACCCTTCTCTGCCACAAAGTCCTTCTCCTTAATTCGGGCTCCAGTGCAACTGGTCCAGAATCTTAATGCTGGAACTCTCAGGACTCGCAGTTATGAGCAACGTTGGACATAGGCCAACGCATATTAGACATGCAGGCCTTAATCACAGCTGGATCACACCAGCGACCACTACAACCAACTATCTCATGGCTAATTATTCGGAAGTTCGGTTCCCTTTCCCAAGCCAAGATGCGGAGGAGGAGAGATCCATGAATGGGTAAATGGGTGCATGAAAGTGCACGAGGGAAAATGAATGAATTTACATGGAATCAATGAACAAGCCATCAGTCGAACCCCCCCATCAAACTAGAGGCGAGTTTAAGTAACCTTGTGGGGAAATCAAGAACCTCCTAGTCTTCCCCAAGAAGCTCACGTAACCAATCCCCTCCCTTATGCAAAACGGGTAATTAACATAGGAATAAACACTTAGCCCCTCAAGCCCCCTTGCTTGTGGAATCATAGCCCCCTATAACTCTAGTCCTTGTCCATCTAGTAGCCAACGATGTATTTATTATTAATAATGATAAAATCATTACATGTCTTGGTCACACTGGCCTTTTAATTATTGTTTGGGCACTCTCACCTCTTAGCATTGTAACAATACATTATTTAAAATGGGGGTTCATAACCTGGGGTGTTACAATATTGATGAGTTTAATAAAATTTTGGGACATTGTGCATCTGGGAATGATAAATGTTTTCTCCTTCTCGTAATATAGTTTTCATCGAAGTGAAATATTTGTGCTCTCATTTCTTTGCATTGTTTAGAGTCGGTCAAAACATCATTTAGTCCACACCATTTTTTCCTCTTGAGTAAACATCATCCTTAAAAATCAATCGCTAAACTAAAGTTTATTAGACATTTTTATATTTTCTGGTAGAAAACCTACATTAGCTTAGGGTGTAGGGATTTGGAATAGGTGTGAAATATAAATTTCCAAAGATATAAACAAACATAGAATCTTGAGTTAGGGGGCGGTGAAATCTACTTGCTACATTTTGTCCTGGGAAGCCCTTCTCACACAAGGGTCAATCATGAGGTCACATTAGGATTGACATAGTTACTCACCCTGCTTTGTGGTCGTACTATAGAGATTGCACATATTATTAGGGGTCACTTGAGATTATACCCATGATTATGTGTCGGAGCTCCGTGAGTTGATTTCAGGCTAGATACCCTGCCTTTGTGCCTAGATCGGACTGTTGACTATTTCCCCAGGCATCATTGTTGTAGTTGGTAACCTTAGTAACATATCTCTTTAGGGTCTTTACACGAGGTGACTATGGAGGGGAAAGTCTTCATGGTACGTGGAAACAAAGTTGACCAAACTCACTCGGGCTCCCTGGAGGGTATACCCATGATTATGTGTTGAAGCTTGCACCAGGGTGTAAGTCTGTTCAGCAAGTCGTCAATGTAACTTTTCCACTCGCTCTATCTAAACCCATTCTTATATTGTTCCCACGATGTTGGATTTCATCACCAACTAGTGTGTTCATTGTAAGAAGGTTTTGTTTGCTTGTTTGCTTACTATATTTTTAGTGTGTGTTGTTTGTTTTCCCTAGCAGACTCTAGGTTGGATCTTTATTTAATGGCGTTAGTTCCCGGAACAACCAATGAAGGAACCCCTACTCTGGGGGAAACTTTTGTTTTTCCTTCTTATGGAAACATTGGTCCTCCTTACATCACTACTTTGAGCTTTCCAGGTCTCACAATTGGATTCCCAGTATGGTTGTTTTACACTCAAGTAATCTCGAATGTAGCTAATGCTTCGGTAGTAAGCACTCCCCCCTAAGAGAATCAACCTCATGTTGATCCTTCACCTTCTTAAGCAGTAAGATATCCTTTTCCTTCTTCACTTGCAAGGTCTTCTTTTGTTTCATCTTCTTCATTGAGTGAAAGATCTGAAGCTAGTAACCCAGTGGATAAGAAGAAGAAGAAAATGAATATTAAGAAGAAGAAAAATAAGCAAGGGTCCAAGATTCCAACCACTACCAGACATGTTGGAAAAAAACCATTTATTGATAATCGTACTGGAGTGTTGATGATGCCAATATCACCCAAACAACCCGTAATACCAAGTACCCTTGCAGGATTTGTAAGGGTATCCATCTTCTTAAGGATTTCCCTGGTCTATCCAAGGTTATAGAACCATGGTCTACACACCCTCACCAACCCATGTCGTTAGCCTATGAACAACATGTTGATGACCTCCCATTGACTATTCAAGATACCGTTGGTAAGAAGAAAAGTAGAGTCAAATTCACATGTATGCTATGTGGAGGGAGTCATCAAACTCACCTTTTCCCTCGTATGGATGAAGCCTCAAAATTACTGGAATACATGACTGTTTCCCAGCCTCAACTTCCAGTTGCTTATCTCAAGATTTCTATCAACCCACCTATAGTTGATGGAATGATTAATATGGTCCCTTCATCGGTCAGTCTGGTTGATCATGTAGTCAATTTGGTCATGTCCTTAGTTGAACCAATTGACAAAGTGGTCGATATGATCCCATCCTCGATCGATCCCACTCTCCTGTTAGAGAGTGAAACCCAAGCGGTCGATCCGTTTCTAGCCGTCGACCCCATTCTCCCCTTGGAGAATGCAACCCAAGTGGTCGATCT
The DNA here is from genome assembly GCA_032191745.1 of Picea mariana. Taxonomy (NCBI): domain Eukaryota; kingdom Viridiplantae; phylum Streptophyta; class Pinopsida; order Pinales; family Pinaceae; genus Picea; species Picea mariana. The sequence goes on from JASDQU010012348.1 coordinate 32,502, forward strand.
GATCTTGTCATCGGTCGATCCTACTCTCTTGCTAGAGATTAAACCCGATACTGCCCACGTTTTTCTCGTTGATACAAAATCTACCATGCTAGGGGGCATTCCTCCTTCTCTCGTGGAACCTCCTCCAAGTAATGAGGCCATACTTTTTAATTGGGTGGGCTAACTAGATCTCATCTTCCCTCTCACATTCCTTTCAATATTATAATATAAATTTGTGGTTGGGCCAATCCTCAAACATTGATAGATGAAGGTTTGTCTGTTAGTATTTTGTCCTCTATTGCTTGGAAATATTTGGTTTATCCTCAACTTGCGCCGGTTACACAAAATCTGTTATCTTTTAACAGACGAGCCAGTCACCCTTTAGGGATCCTTCCTCAAGTTCCCATAACCTTGGGAGGGAAAACTATCTTTATTGATGTTATAGTAGTCCAGGACCCCTTGGATTTCAATTTGCTCCTTGGGAGAGATTATGTCTATTCCATGAAAGCTATTGTGTCCACTCTTTTTTGTGTGATATCTTTCCCTCAGGATGGAATAATTATGGCTATTGATAAACTTTTATTCATTGGTCCTGACTTTATTACCAACCTAATGACCTCCCTAAATGATTCTTATATGCATATGGTATCGCCCCCACCATAGGTTAATTATGTGGCATTATCTCCCAGGCCTTCATCTGCCGATGTAGATGAGCCTCTCACTGTTAGCTCAATATACTATGACTTGGATATGGTAGTTGACATAGTCATCTCTTCAGTAGGGCTATTGGAGACTGACCTCCTTACCCCTATCATGACCCTCGACATGTGTTCCTTCCAGAGTGTGTTTCTTCCATCAAGTGAAGATTTTTTGGAGGCCATGACCGAGTTTTGTCCCTTGACATGGTGTCCTTCTAGAGCATTGTCCTCTTGGAATCCATGATCAAGAAGAGAGTGATGAGCATGGTTTTCTGATTTCAAGCTCATTAAAAAATGAAACTAGCCTGAGCACGATTTTATGATTTCAAGCTCATTAAAAAATTAAACCATCTTTGAGGATAGTTTTCACGTATCTGTAGCAACCTCGTTAAAAAATGAAACAAAGGTCTGGGGATTGAACCTGGATTCTTTAGCATAGTTCCTGTTGGTCCTAAGGTCTACACCTGATTGCTAAAGGGAAAATATAGGTCACCTATCAATTTAGAAAAATTGTTTCTTTTAACTTTTTGTTGGTTGGTCAAAGGGTTATTCTATCAATACAAAGGAAAGGTTGGGTTGGTATAACTATATGGATGAGGGCCCTCCTTAGATGATGGCACACTAATGACAGACCAATGAAATTATAGAAAACAAAGGGAAACAAAAAACTACTCAATGAATAATCTGTTGCAAGAAGTTCAATACTTAAAATATCATTTCAAGACATCAAACATGTATCAAAACACAATAATTCCCACAGGTTGCAAAAAAAAAATCTTCACCAAAACATTAGCTATTTGACAGGTTGCATATCAGTAAAAATAAGTGATACAATAGATGAAAGGAAATGAAATGTACGTTGTACAAATCAAAAGTTGTATTCAAGATAAGAATGAAAACACATGAAGAGTTGAATGAAACATTGTCATCAAGAGTATGTTCACCAGGTAGAGAGATTTAATCCATGCATAAAATGGGTCCAACCAGTATGTTGTATTGCTATTCCTTCCTAAAAAAAAATTCCACCTTTACAATATCCAAAAACTAACTATTTAAAAGAGTTGCATAGGCTCTCGTCCTTAGGGGACTGAGACCTCAATTTATGAAACTGTTTGTAAACCAAATTATTAACTTCACTAAGATACTAGAATTAATCAGCAAGAGTGGTTCTTATCACACACAAAAGACCACTCTTGCATATAATCTAGGAAAATGATAGACTAAATCAAATAAAATTACTACTGTCTCTGAGACAGAACTGATGCATGTGCTAGAGGAACTGAGTTGGACGAATATGGGCCTCATATTCATAGAGCAAAGCTATGTGTTGAATGACGACATGGCTGTGAGATGTTGGAGGCCACTGGAGATAACCGACTACATGAGAAGAGTTTGTTGAAGTGTCTTTGGCACTAACCTGTGTCGACCTGTGACTGAGACTTAGCTCTCTGTTTATGCCTGATATTTCGAAAGCCAAGCGCAATCTGTATTACCTCTACCAAATGCCATCTGTACCTGTGAAATAGCTTCACTGGAATGGTTTTTGGCCCATCGGGCATGAGGGGAGATGTGGAGGTGAGAATCCAATCAGGATATGGGATGAATGGATGTGAGGGTAGATGATGTGTAGTGAGGGGGGAACAGGTGGAAAAAGGGGAGAGGGGGGGGGTATTGAAAAAAAACCAGGGAGGAACTCGGAGGGGGATGCAGGCGGTAAGCAGATTAGAAAGGATGGGGGTCTAAGTTCTTGAGGAGCCACCACGTTAGTTAGGGCCCATGATGGGAAAACCTCTTACTCAGACCACCCCCCACAGTTAAAGGTAGAATGGTTGGGGGGCTTCAAGTTGTGAAAAGAACCATCGATCTGGAGAGGTGGGCCACCGTCGATGGAGATCAGTGTGGGGGGTTAATAGAGGACACATGTCGGGTGGTGAGAGGAGTGAGATTAGTGAGTGGGATGAGTGGAGGTGACTCAGAGATGTCATGTCATTCAAGCACATGATTTCAGGAGCGTTTGAGGGTGGTTTGGATGCAGAGTGCCTTTGGGCCCGTAAACCACCACAATTTGCCACGTACCCTTCCAACAAAACCATGGTTAAAATTGCGGAACCGCTTTGGAAAATTAACGTTCGGGCAGTTTGCATCCCCGCAATGAACTATAGCCATAGATATGATTACAATTTGATATCTGGGTGACATTTACTTGCTGCAAGGATCGATGGTTCTTGTTGACCTGGGATCAATGGCCCAGATTCACTTCGGACTTTTGGACTTCGGATGTTTTGATTGTGAAACTTGGAAAATTCACAAAGTGAAAATATCCGAAGTAGATGATTTGTTTCCACATGTCATGATTGATGAATGGTCAATATTCTCTTCGAAAGTTCGGGCTTTGGGAGTTTCAAATGTGAAGCATAAAAAATCTCTTAGAGGAAAATCATCAAAGCGACGTGGCGGTTTGATTTCGTATGATGTCATGGCTCCTGAGGTGTCTTTGAAATAATGGTGGCATGTGTCACGTGAAAATGGGAGAATGATACAATCAAATGACCTGAGATGAATGCCATGTGTCCCGCCTCATGAGTGTGCCATGTGTCTCAACTGCTGGTTGCCACGTGCTTCGACACTTCATGAGTTTCAAATGTTAGTGCTTCGAAACTTGTCGAAGGAAAATCACCGAAGTAACTGATCTTTTGCCATGTGTCCCATCTGATGGATGGTCTAGATTTACTTTAGGGCTTTAGGTCTTTGGTTCTTTGGGACTTTTGAATGTGAAACTTGAAAATATCCTGGAGGAAAATCCCCAAAGTGAATGATATACTGTCGCGTTTCGTGACCGACGAATGGTTCAGATTCTCTTTGGAGATATGGGATTCAGGAGTTTCAAATGTGAACCATGAAAAATATCTCGGAGGAAAATTGCCAAAGCGACGTGTCAGGTTCTCGGGACTTCAGATCTTCGGCTCTTCAGAGGATTCAGGTCTTCGGGAACTTAGTACTTCGAACTTGATATTAAAACCCACGCGATTCTAGAATCCAAATGGACGAGAGCCATTGATCTATGATTTTCTTGGTGGATCCTTACCGTTGAAACTTTACCTGTCTATTCCCACAGTCTGAGCCCGAAATTTGCTGCTCTGGATTGTTGCGTCATGTGCACAGGAATTCCCTGTTCATACAAAAAATGCTTGGGAAACCTGTAGTGAGATCAATCCACAAAAAACATGATGACAAGTAATTTGAACCAAACACGACATATATTTCATCTTTCAATAAAGACAAAAAAACAAATGCACAAAGACTCAAATAGGAAAGAAGAAAAAAAGAACCAAGTCACTCAATAATGGGAAAATGACTTAACCGACCAAAAAAAGGAAAATGTTGATGGGGGCATATGGAAAAGAGAGGAGAGGCAGGGGATGTAGACCTAGGTTACAACATTGGCTCCAACTGGGGACAACTCTTTCCTGTGAGATGCTAATAACTGTAGATCGGTGCCTTGAGATTAGATAATTCCTCTTACCTTTCATCACTTACCTCGTTTTTTTCTGTCAGCCTTGCGTATCTGTTACTGTCCCTCAGCCATGCATTTTATTGAATTAAAAACTAAAACTACACCCCAGTGACTTGTTGGGATATGGATTCTTTATTCAAACACAACTAACTAATCAAAAGAAACAATAAAGGAAAGCGTCTATGGTACAAGGGGGACCTTCCCCCATCTTCATCAAAATAGTGTTTCAGGAAGTGCCCATTTACCGGTCCTCCAAAGATCTCTGTATAATCTAGATTGTGCAGAATGAACATGTTGTTGTCTATAACTTCAATAACCTTAAACGGGCCAAACCAGAGGTTGTCGAATTTACCGTGCTTGGACCTATCATCCCTTTTGGCATCCCACCTAAAAACTAGGTCACCTTCCTGAAAAATTTCCTTCTTGGTTTTATTATCAAAGTCCAATTTGATCTTTCTATGGTATGCCTCTGTTCTCTAATCAAGTGCCTCTCTTCTCTCCTAAACTTCTATAATTTGGAATATCCTCCATTGGATATCATTGGGCTCCTCAATATCCTCCTGCAAGAATTTCAGGACTAGTATACCGAGCTGAGTAGGAAAAACAACGTCCATGCCATAAACAAGATTGAATGGTGAGGTTCCTAGAGACTTCTTAGTTCTGATCGTGTCAACCCATAAGGCATATTTGAGTTTAGAGTCCCATGATTTCCCTCTTTCAGTAAACAAATTTTTAATGATCTTGATGAGAGTCTTGTTTGATGATTATGCCAGGCCATTTCCCTGAGGGTAATAGGGTGTGGAATGTGTCAAGGAAATTTTGTGACTTCCACAGAAGTCAATCATGGATTTGGACTTGAATTCTTGGGCATTGTCTGTTACAAGCTTACCGGGGCAACCAAATATGGAAAAATATTAGTGTCCAGGAAATTCATGATTACCTTGTTAGTGACATTCATTGTGGGCACAACTTCAATCCATTTGGTGAAATAGTCGGTGGCAGTGAGGATCCACTTGTGTTTTCCACTAGAGGGTGGATTTATTTCTCCTATGAAGTCTAACCCTCATTGCTGAAACAGACTATTGGCTTTGATAGGCTTCATGGGAAGTGATAATAACTTTTGTTTCCCTGCAAAAATATGACATTCATTGCAGGCTCTAACAGTGGTAAACACATAAGAGAAAAGGTTGGGCCAGTAGTATCCTGCCCTCAGGATCTTGAGCATCGTGGCCTTCTAATGTTGGTGCCCTCCACACACTCCTCTGTGCATTTCTGCTGTGACTTGTTTAGCTTCATTTTCATCAAGGCATCTTAGCAGGATGCCAGGAGGATCTCTCCAATATAGGTTATGATTTGAAATGCATAATTTGATGGCTTTAAACTTGAGAGACCTATCCTTTGTCTTATTCACATCTCGTGTACATTCAAAATGTTGTAGAAAATAGATGATGTTTTTATACCAAGGTGAAGAAGAATATTTTTCAAATACCTGTAAGTTGTCTTGTCCTGACTGTATGATGGATGTATCTGATTGGGTGAAGATCTGATGCAATTCTAGCACCTTACAGTTTGATTTTGATATCAATTTGGCCAGTCCTTGCCCCTTGATCAGCTTGGTGGGATTTATGTACAAGTCATACTCCAACAGTTTGAAAATCCATGTTCCTTTGTTCCCCTTGCTGTTTGGCTGGACCAAAATCTCTTTGACACTGCTGCTAGGAACAAAGGTAGTTATGCTAGACTGTAGCACATAAACCCTAAAGGCCTTGAGTGCTTTGACCAGGGCATAAGCCTACTTTTCTAATATATCATACTTGAGCTCAACATATTGGAGGGATATTCTAAAAAAGGCTATGGGCTGCTCATGCCCTTCCTCATTTTTCTGCAGTAGTACAACAAAAATTGTTTCCTTTGAGGAAAAGGAAAAGATGAAGAAATATTTGACATAGTCAGGGCTGGCCAATACAAGTGCTTCAACTAAAGCTTGCTTGATTGTTTGGAAACATGATTTCTCCTTCAAGGACCATTTTATCACAACATCTTTCTTCAACATGTTAGTAATAGGCTTTAGTATTCCAGCAAAATTTGGCACAAGGCGTCTGAGGAAGTTTATCTTACCAATAAAATACTGGACAACCCTTTTGTTTATGTGAATCTCAATTTGTTGAATGACACAAACCCTCTTTGGATCAATTTTTATGCCTCTCGCTAATATGATGTGGCCTAGGAGATTTCCTTCTGGCATGGAAAAGTGAGACTTCCTAGGATTGAGAGATATCCCATACCTCCTGCATTTCTTGAAAACCTGCTCCAGATGCTGCAAATGTTCCTCATCAGACTTGGAGAAAATGGTAATGTCATCTAGGTATATGACCATAAATTTGTATTTTTCCCCCACAAAAGTTATTTCCATGGCCCTCTAAAAAGCGCCCCCTACGTTCATGATCCCAAAGGGCATCTTGTCATACATGAATGTTCCCCATGGGGTGGTGAATGTTGTTTTTTCATTATCTTCCTCATAAACTGCTATCTAGTTATAACTAGAGTATCCATCCAACAAGGAAATCCTATGTGCACCTACCATCCTCTATAAAATATGATCCATCTTGGGGAGGGGGTAATTGTACTTCAAATAACACTTGTTGAGATTTATGAAATCAACACATAAGCGTATCTCCCCACTTTTCTTCCTTACAAGGACTAAGTTGGCCACCCAGTTGGAATACCTCAATGGTAAAATAATCTTGGTATCCAACATCCTTTTCTCTTTCTCAATTATATACATTAACATGGGATTAAATTGTCTAATATTCTATCTGAATGGCTTGGAGCCATATTTTAGAGGGATCTTATGATGGATGATGTCAATATCAGATGTCTTCAAATCTTCATAGTACCATGCAAAAGTATCAATTTTTTTTTTTAATGAGACTGACATACCGGTCTTTTTGTTCTGTGGCCAGTGCTTTGGACAACTTGATGATCTTGGGATTCTCAGTGGTCCCAATGTTGCACTCTGTCACCTCCTCTTCTTGATTCTTCATAGTGGTTCCTTTGTAAACATCATTGCTGTCGAACAATATTTCCAAAGGCACTAGCCCCTTTGGAATATGATTGGTTTTCAGCTCCACAATATCATGACCAACCACTATCTTCAACAGATGAGAAGATTGTTGATCTTCTAATTTCTCATTTTCATCTTCGTGACTTTCTTGATCAATGGAGATATTGAAGAATTCATCAATGGTGTGAAGACATCTCGGCAACTCCAAATCGTCACTAAAGACTTTCCAATGCTTTATGTTTTTTGGTATGGTTGTTCTATGTTTGATTTCCACCTGATATTTAATATTTGGGCCAATGGGAGGCCTGAACATGCTGGCAGCTAAGGCCATAGAATCAACTTTCTGATTCTATTCTCTGGGAATGAAAGAGAGGTTAAATGCTAGAATGAAATTATTGATCAAGTACCATACCTCATTTTTGTACTGCACGAGCCTCAATTGCTTGGTTTGATAGATATTCCTGACTTGATTGATGACCAAATTAGAATCACCAAAAATTGCTAAACAATCAATGGCCATGTCTTTGGCAGACTCAATCCCAATACCAGATCCTCATATTCATCTATATTGTTAGTAGTCTCAAACTCTAGCTTATAAGAGAGGGTTATAACTTCTTCTGAAGGGGAAATGAGAAGAATACTTGCACCAGATCCTTATTTTGATGAAGAGCCATCGAAATACATCTTCCACACCTTGTTTTGTTAACCATTCATTGGTTGATCTCTGCATTAGCTGACTGATATTTCAGGTTCATCGTCATTTAAATGAAAAATAGACAAACCCATCCCATCCTCAACAACATAAATGGGGTGATTTCTTGGGTTCTTATGATCACTTACTATGTAGGCTAACCTTACCTCTCTGTATAGCCTTCTGTGCTCACCACCAAACATGGGAATGGTGGCATATGTGAGATCCATTTGCAATGATCCCCCAACCTTCTATGCCAAGTTCTGGATAATAAAATTCCAAACTTTGGGGGGATGCCAACCACCACAATGTCCATCACTACACTCTTCATGGGTAATTGTGCTAGAGAAACCAACATATCCTTTATCAATCCCAGGCATTTTACTTTCTTAGAATTGAAGGAGTACACATCTTGGTAAGTCTTGGTAATTTCCAGACCTAGTTATTCCATAAAAACTTTGGGCATGACATTGTGAGAGGATCCTAAGTCCATAATATAATTGTGCAGGATCTTATCATGGACATTCATAGATATATATAAAGGAGGAGAAGCATCATAGCCATCCTCAATATGTGGACCCACAATTATGGCTGGGTTTTCCTCCTATAGACTAATGACATCAGACGATACACTAGAAGGAGTTGGATGCAGAACTTTCATGATGGATTTTGTTAGAAAATTATTGTTATTATTCCAAGGCATACACAGAAACCGTCAGCGTGCAAAGAAGGATGAGGCAATTACAATGGTGTTTTTTTCCCTCACACGGGTTCAGTTTGTCACTACCTCTAAACACAGTTGGAAGGACTCCAAAGTTAGCGGGCGGATAAAATTTTGGCGGAGAAACCAAAAGTAGCCAGCGCACACAGATCTCACCTCTCCTTCAGATCGACGATCATTGATCATATCGAGGCCTCAACATGAATAGACATTAAAATTTGTAGGCAGGGTCCGGTTTGAAACCATGGTTTTGTGGAGAAGCGACGTGTTAGTCGAAGACACATATCGGGCCCAAAAGTGGTGAAGAGTCAAACAACTTTTCACAGCCCTGATATGCACATGTGTGTATAATTCCCTGTCCTAGGTCGACAAGTGACCACTCCACAATTGTCATGATGACACCTGTCCCCTTCTCATATCTCGCCACATGTGCCATCTCGCTCCACATCAGCTCCGTCCCATTACACCTCATCTCCCACTTGTGTGGCCCCCAAACTATCATCAGTCTCCTCTTCCCATCCATGACTATACACCTCGCCATATCCCATCCGCTATTCCATTCCGAGCATGCTAATCACTTCGTCAATATTCATGTTCGTTGTCAAACCTCCACACAAGCATCTGACTTAGATCTAGATGGAAGAATACAGAGGCCGCCAAATTCCACAGATGCAGTGCTGACTCGAGCCTTATCGATCCCGATGAAGAAGTTATTGAGGTTAGGTTGTGGTGGTTGAACATCTTTTCCATTATAAATGGAAATCCAGATAAAGGACTGTCAACAAGTCATCTCAGTTGGACAACCGTCCTGAAACACAATTGCGTCTAATAGAGCTCGCTTCCAACATGAAACTGCATGTGCAGTCTGCCAGGAAGCATGCATACGTAATGCCTTCAATGCAGAGACTTGAGCACGTTGTTATAGGTTTTATCTGAGTATATACGAGTCTTCCTCATAATTGTTTAGGGTCGATGTTTGAGCTAAGCTCTCGATTGGTAAAGTTTTAATGAAGCCTCTGGTTCTCTAGTTATGTATCTGTATTTGAGACTTCTTGTTTAATGAAAGTCAGTTTCCCTCCACATATCTGTAACAACTATGTTAAGAAACTCGGGCATGGATGATCCAATCAAGGGTAGTTATGTTCTTGTGATGTAGGTTTGATCACAGTGGCATCACGACCAATTTTAATCAGTTTATTGTGATTGTTTTTCCCCTAATGCTGAATGACTCGGGCATGGATGATCCAATCGGGTTGTTATTATTGAATTGTGGTGTATGTTTTATTTCAATTCAGATCCTTGAAACCCTTAACCAAGAGAATATTGTCTTCAGAGTTTTTCCTCTTTAAGCTGCTGGAAGACTGGATGTCCATAACAGACTTCTTCATTCTTCTCAAAATTATTCCCCCTACTCACCCTTTCTACAACTTGCTAACTGAATTTAGATCAATAAATCATATACCTGTGCACTCCAGCCCAATATTATGAGTTAAAGCAATAAAATCATGCGTTTGCATCCATTAGACCCCATTTAAAATTATTCATTATGAAATACAAACTGATGGGTACTGGGCTTACCTTTGCTGCAATCCAGAGGTGACTTCTAGTGCTACCATTTCTAGCATCGTTGCTGGGGATGAATTGACGATTTTTCCTAGGATTGAACGACAAAGCTTACCGGTTCTGAAGGTGCATCAAGACTTAGTACATCAAATATTGCAACTGTGCAACTGGCGACTCCACTATGGTGACTCCATTGAGATGAATCCACTATTTCAATTATGGCTTAAAAGGGAAGACACAGGAGATCCACTCCACAACTACCTTTAGAAACAATTGAATCTGTTCTAGAGAAAGTCATCAGAAGATGAAAGATCCTTCAGGAAGTTACTTCAAATAGTGAATTAGGTATTTCTGATGATTTTCACCATCCTCCTATAGAAACTCCAATATTTGTTTCTCACTTTCCTATTACACCATCTACTGGAGCTTCTAGAAGTTTGAATTTTGGAAGCGTTCCTTTTGATTTCCCCTCTCCAAGTTTCACTACTCCTCCTATTGTAAAAGTTGTTGCTTTGACAGAGAGGGAAACCTATGTTCCCTCAAGCCCCAAGGAATTTTCTCCAGAGCCTTGGTTGTTTCCCTTTGTTCTTAGAATCACACCTCCAACCTCCCTTATCTGAGTTCCATCCCCCCTGGTTCTCCTCCTATTCACACTCCAATGGAAGGAGCTAATATCCCCAGAAATAGAATGAACACTATAGTATCTACCAGATACACCCCTCTCATTTTGCCTCACCCTATTAATGCCCTCCCAGCCGGTGGATACCTTAAGCAGTTGCCTAAGTTTACGAGGGAGGGAGATATCACTATAGAGGAGCACCTTGCAGCTTTCTATAGTTATGCTGATAACTATGTCACAGTAAATGAAGATGTGTGGATGAGCATTTTTGTCCACAGTCTTGATGGAGAAGCCAGAAAGTGGTTCAAGGCCCTGACCCCTAGATCCATTTATGGGATTGAGGCTTTAGATGATGCCTTCTTGAGACAATGGGGGGATAAAAAGGACTTCATGTATTATATCACAGAGTTCAGGTCCCTAAAGAGAAAAGAGTGAGAGTATATCTCTGACTTCTCCAAACGATTCAACAAAATGTACATTAAGATCCTTGTTGAGATAAATCCTACAAAGGCCTCTGCCAAAATCACATATCCTAGTGCTTTTGACCCTGAATTCTACCTCCTTGTTAAGAGAGAGAAGAGATACCTCCTTGGATCATATGCAGGATGCAACCCTGGAAGTAGAGTCTAATATATTGGTAGTTGACTGACTCAGGAATAAGGATGATAGAGAGAGAGAGGAAGAGGAAGATCTGAAGCCTCAACCTCCAGTTCCTCTGCCCCCCCCTCCCAAATAGACGAAGTAACCAAGTTACTAAAATCAATTTCAACTAGAATGGAAAGGTTTGGATTAGAAGGGAAGTATACATACAAAAATCCTCAAAATGTTGATAACAGAGGAAACTTCAGGAGGCCGAATAACAATGCTCCTCAGATTATGCAAAGAGAACCTCAGAACAAAGATAGGGATGATCAGAAAATCCAGACCCCTCTTCAAAAAAACCTTGTTATATATGAGGGTGGAGGTGAAGAAGACCTCGATCCATAAATTCATTGTCTTGAATATAAATCCTCTTCTCCTCACTTAACTCAATCAGCATACGAAGAGTCCCTCATAGACAACCAATTAAATGAGCTGAGCAAGGGAGATAAGGCCATCGACAATCCAAATAGATACAACCTCAGGTCCAAAAAGAAAGGAGGAGAGCCTGATATTCCTGAGAAGCCTACCAGAGCAAAAAGACCCATCGAAGATGTAGCAAGCAGTAGCAAGGAGAAGAAAACATAGAACCTCCCACCAGTAGTCAAAGGTCCTATCCCGCCCCCTCCTATTTTAAACTTGAGCATGAAATTCAGAATATTAGGATTCATGTTCCCCTTTCAGAGATGGTCAAGAATGAGGAATTTAGGAGATCCCTATCTAAGTTGTTGCTGCCTGAACCCTCAAATCATCCCATAGAATCAATCAATTTGCAAGATGAAAAGCCAACAACCATCTTAGGTCCCATGGTAGAAGATAGAGATGATTCATCCCATCCCTTCTACACATAATTGAACATACATGATAAGGTACTGCATAATTGTGTGATGGATTCAGGAGCCTCTCATAATCTCATGCCCAAAACTGTCATGAAAGAACTAGGACTGGAAGTAACCAAAGCATATCATGATTTGTATTATTTTGATTCAAGGAGGGTGCAATGTCTTGGGGTCATCAAAGATCTGGTTGTGACCTTGTTTCAGCTGCCCATGAAAAGTGTGGCCATGGATATTGTAGTGGTTGATGGTCCTCCCAAGTTTGGAATGCACGTGTCAATATCTTGGATAAAAATTCTTGGGGGGACATTGCAGATGGACTTCACATATGCTACTATCCCTGTGTTTGGGGGGGAGCATAGAAGACTGTATAGAGAAGATCAGCTGGCCTATATTATTAGTGATGAAGAAAACCCCACTAATCAACCTATATTTTCCCTTGATACTGATATTGGATCTAGCTTATTGCAGCTCACTGATGTCCCTGGACCTCCTCTTGAAGTCAGAAAACAGTCCCTTAATCTCTGTGAAGATTCTCCTCTGATTACCTCTGTTTGGAAAATGTTCTTTGACAGAGCCTCTTATAGGTAAGTTGTTGGTGCTGGGGTGGTCCTTGTTTCACTTGTTCAAGAAATTATATCTCTGTCCTACAAGTTATAATTTGAAGCTACCAACAATGTGGCAGAGTATGAAGCTCTTGTTTTGGGTTTGAGAGCTGGAAACGACATAGGGATTGAAGAGATATCAGTGTTCGGGGATGCTGAGTTAATTGTCCATCATATCAGAAATGATTATCAAGCCAAACACCCTCAGCTATTAATTTATATAAAAGAAGTGTGGGACCTCATTGCCAGTTTTTTATGAGCTTTTAACATTTCATTTGTTCCAAGAGAGGAGAATGCCATGGCCGATTCTTTGGTTGTCTCAGTAAGCAATTTCAGAGTCCCTCTGCCACCTAAACTCAGGTATGATGTAGAAGTGAAGTATACACCCTCTATACCTCACAATGTCAAGCATTGGAAAGTGTTTGAGGATGATATTGAAATCAAAATATTCATGGAGACTGTTGATGAGTTTTCTACATTACACATTGATCGATATCCTGACTCTGAAATAGTCCTCATCTTGATGTTTTTCTGAACAACATTGTTGATCATCACATTGTCCAACTACCTAGCAATCACATTCCAAAGGGACTGGTCCCCCTAGAAATATTATTTGAAAGAAATGATGTGGAAGTGAAGGGTAAAGTATCAAATGATGATGCTAATGTGGCTGAATGCAATATTAGCACAGAGAGGAATCCAAAATTTGTCAAGTTGTTAAGCAGCTTGTTGAAGGAACAAAGGGCCGAGTATACTGAGTTATTAAGAGAGTTTTCTGATGTGTTTTCCTGGACCTATGAAGACCTCAGAACATATGACACCAACGTTATCAATCATAAGATTCCATTGAAAGAGGAGGCCAAACCATTTAGGAAGAAATTAAGACAAATAAATCCTATTTTGTTGCCTATTATGGAAAGGGAGGTAAAGAATTTGTTGGATGCTTAGATCATTTTCCCTTTGAGATATTATGAGTGGGTGGCTAAATTGGTCCCAGTTAGAAAGAAGAATGGAGAAATCGGACTTTGTGTTCATTTTAGGAACTTGAACAAGAGCTCTAAGAGGGACAATTACCCACTTCCAAAGATGGAACATATATTGCACAGGGTAACAGGTGCATCCAGGATTTCCATGATTGATGGATTTTCTGACTACAATCAGATATCTATCCTTCCTAAAGACAGAGAAAAGACAACCTTCACTACTCCTTGGGGAACATTCATGTATGCCAAAATTCCCTTTGGACTAATGAACGCAGGGGAAACTTTTCAACAAGCCATGGACATATCTTTTATTGGAGAAAGGGACAATTTGTAGTCATCTACCTAGATGACATTACAGTCTTCTCCATATCTAATAAAGAACACTGCTTTCATCTAAGAAATTTCTTCTTGAAATGCAAAAGGTTTTCTCTCTCCTTAAATCCCCAGAAGTCATTGTTTGCGATGAAAGAGGGAAAACTATTGGGACACATAGTATTTGCTGAGGGGTTCATAATTCATTCAAGCAGGGTGGAAGCTATTCAAGCCTTGTCACCTCCCAGATCCAAGAAGGAAGTCCAATCCTTCCTGGGCAAAATCAATTTTTTGAGAAGGTTTGTTTCAAATTTTGCTGAATTGGTGAAGCATATCAAAACCATTCTCAGGAAGGGGAATGCAATAAAATGGACTGTTGAGCCCAGAGAATCCTTCAACCAAATCAAAAAGGCATTGAATGAGGCACCTATACTAATCAGTCCTGATTATTCCAAGGATTTCCTGATTTTTTCGTTTGCTTATTTTGATACAGTGGAAACTGTTTTATTGAAGAAGAATGTTGAAGGGTTGGAACAACTCATTTCTTTTTTCAGTAGAGTACTAAGAGATGTAGAGGTGAGATATGACATCATGGAGAAGTAGGCCTATGCCTTAGTGAAAGATCTCAAGGTTTTAAGAGTCTATGTCCTACATTCTAAGATCATTTCATATGTTCCTTCAGCTTCTGTGAAGGACATTCTTATTCAGTCTAACATAGACAGGAGGAGGAGTAAGTGGATTGCTAAAATCCTTGAATTTGAGCCAGAAATAAAACCCACCAAACTAGTTAAAGGCGAAGGTTTAGCCAAGTTGTTGGTTGAATATAATAGTAAATATTTGGAGGTTAATTTTATCAACACTAGCTCAGAAAATCATCAGGCTAAAGTGCCTGATAAAATTCCTAAGGACAACCCTCCATTGGTAGAATGCACCTAGTATAAATACATTATATATTTTCTGCAAGACTTGCGACCTCCAGATGGAATAGGAAAAAGAAAGTAAAGAGCTTTAAATCTCAAAGAAATCAAATATTTTCTTATTGGCCAGATCTTGTATTGGAAAGACCCTCTAGGAGTGCTTCTGAGATGTTTAGACCCACTAGAGGCCCAAAAAATTATGTTTGATTTTCATGATAGCCTATGTGGGGGACATCACTTTTGGAGAAACACAACCTATAAAATCCTCGGGGCTAGGTACTTATGGCCTACTCTATTCACCGATGTTTGTGCAAAAGTCAGGGCCTGTATCAAATGTCAGAAATTCTCAAGAAAGCAACAACTCAAGTCTCTGGCTTTGAAGCCTATGGTATCTTCATGACCCTTTTAGCAGTGGGACCTAGAATTTATTAGGTAAATTCATCCTACTTCAAGTGGTCAACATAGGTGGATCTTAAATGCAACAGATTATTTCACCAAGTGGATAGAATCTATCCCCACAAGGAGTGGTTCTCACAAAGTGATCATTGGTTTTCTTGAATATATTATGGAAAGGTTTGGTTGTCCAAACATAATCATCACTGATAAAGTTGTATCCTTCAAGTCTGAGCCATCGATCAAATTCTGTGAGCAATTCAAATTTCATTAATCCACTCCACCCCCTAATACCCCCAAGGAAATGGATTAGCAGAGTCCTCTAACAAAAGCCTTATAAATATTATCAAAAGACTTCTAGAGGACAATAAGAAAGCATGGGATTCAAAGCTCAAGTTTTATCTATGGGATGATAGAGTGACAACAAAGAGGTCTCTAGGAACCTCTCCTTTTCATATTGTCTATGGAGTTGAGGCCGTTTTCTCTTCTCATCTTGCTCTGCCTGTGGAAAAATTCTTCCCAGACTACCAGGATGAGCCTCATGACATGATCAGGAGGATACTTCAGATGATAGAAGTGCAATAGAAAAGAGAGAAGATGAAGGAAAGAGAACATGACCGTCTGTTATCACCTAAACTAGCACAGTCAAAATTGTAATTTTTAGGTGATAGAGAGAACTCCAAAAAATTATTTCTAAATTTTTATAGGCTTGTTAGAGAGCCTATTTTTTGTAAATAAACTTGAAATAAACATAGGAATTGATTTTCTTTACAAAAAGGGTGAATTACAGGTTTTGGTGGTTTAGGTGAACCTATGAAGAGTTCATTAACCACCGAAAGCAGAGCTTTCGATGGTTAACAGGCGAAATTCAGGGCTAGTTAACCACCGAAAGTGCAGGTTTTCCAGAAATAAACTGCCTTGGGAAAAATCATTTTTCTTAGCCGTGGAAAGGTCATTTCACATGCTCAAATAATCGATTGACAACTAGACATCCTAATATTTCCAACCATACTTTCAGATATGAATTGGGAGCTCAGGAAGGTAGTCAAAAGTTCCCCGCAAGATGAGGCAGGGTGTAAAGATCGAAAATGTTAGAGCCCGCATTTCCACATGATCCAGATGTCATTTGGCATAATGATGGAATGCTAAATGTCAAAAGTTAAGAAAATTAGTGATGCAAGGTAGTATTATGACTTTTGGTCGAGGTTTGATACTCTATGGTACTTGCAAACCTCCATTTTTCATTTCAACTTGAAACCATGGCATACACAGAAATCTATGAAGTGATTGTTTCGTCTAACTATTTGATGATTCAAACGGCCCTCATAACTTCAAGTCCCGAGAGATATATACATGATGATTCTCAATTTAATTATGATTTGAAATACATCAAGTCTAAAGTCTTATTTATGTTCATTATATGAAATCCCTTTGATTTTGTTATCAAACTCGAGTCTGCAGTAATTGTCATTATACCATATGAAGGTTGAGTTTTCTGTTATGCATATTACAACTCCATCTGTCATCCAAATGCCATAGAAGCCCGAGTCTTCTCTGTTTCATTAAGTCTGAGTTTTCAGCTATAATCAAGCTTGAGTTTCTGGTTATGACTTGTTAAAGATTTGGTCTATCTCATATAACCCAAGTCATCCCTATTTTTTGCCTTTCAATTCGACATACATCCACTGTTTCCTCACGATTTTAGGTGTATTGTCTCCCCAACTCACAGGTTTTTGCTAATTTGTAGGTACATGGTGAGGAACCAATTGATCAAGTTGCTGATGATTACCCTAATCTGCCAACTCCTACTCCTCCAGAGGAACATAGCACACCTTTGGCTGAAGCATCAACTAGCAGACTAGCACCAACCAGATCACAGAAGATAAACCAATTACTGAAGAAGGTTTATGAGTTAGAATACTCTAAGAAACAAATCAAGAATAAGAATGCAGAGTTAATTGATAGAAATGTGGAATTATATGACATTAGTCAGGATGTCAAGGATAAACATGACAAGACTCTGGATAGGAACAAACTGTTGATGAAGGAGAACGCCAGGCTGTACAGACAACTTAGACTCCTAAGGCTGAAGATGAAAGAAATTCAGACTCCAACTCCCAAGCACTCAGGGTTAGAAACCCTAGAAGAATTGGCCACTTCTTTAGAGAAGGAATCAAATCATCCTACACAGTAAACTGAAGTTTCCAGCCCTGTACAAGGAGGAGAAGCATCACCAAGCAGCCTTGATCACTCACAGAAGCAGCAATGTAATTCATTTTTGCAATTTTGAACATTTTCAGAAAGTTACAGGTTTTAGTGGTTAACAGGTCTAGATTTTGCCTCTCTTAACCACCGAAAGCAGAGATTTTCGGTGGTTAAATAGGCCCAGATTTTTATCTCTTAACCACCGAAACCTGTTACAGGGCAGCAAGGTCATATTTTTGCCCAGATTTGACTTTTTCTCAACCAAATCTTTCGAGGTTGGTTTCTAAAGATGCATAATAATTAAATACATCAGATTTAAGGTTTTATATTGATGTATTTAATGTTTAAAAAGGTGGAAAAGTGAAAATGATGACCTAGTTCATGAGCAAAAAATTGTCTTTTTTGCCAAAGGTGGCAAATTCGAATTTCCTATGAAGATTCATCAGCATTGGAAGGTTTTCTACATCTGTCAAAGAGTTTGGAGGATATGAAGGCTATCAAGATAGAGTTTGACTCCTTAGATAGGATCTTTTCCTATTTTGTTTTGACTTTCCATTTTTAGTATTCTAGATACATTTTTATAGGATCTCATCCTACACTTGTTGTATCTATTTTGATTTGACCATTTTTAGAAAATCTGATCCATCTTTCAAGGATCTAGATTTCATCTTGTAAGGCTATAAAGCCAAAGACATTTGGAGCACCAAGAGGTTCGATTTTGAGTTCTATATTCTACTGTTTTTGTATGAAAGACATTTTCTTTAATATATCAAGCCTGTAAGCTTCTTTCATTTTTTATTGTCAGATCCTCCTTCATCTTTGTCTATGCATATGAGTTGAATTCATTCTTTTGTCTCTGTTTAATGGTCCTATGTTAACTGTCATATTACTTTTGACTGTTAAGAAAGAATCATAAGCATATTTGGCTAGTTTGTTGACCCATCATATATATGGTTTATGTATGTTTTGGTTAACCGATTGGTTTTCTTATCCATCTGTTATACAAACCTATCTGATAAATAGCTCTTGAAGGCCTTGTGTTGCATGAATATAGTTAGACTGTCTTGAAGATACAATCTAGAGATTAGGATATTCATCTTGATCCAAACCCACACTTATTATTGAGAAAATAGTTTCCAAAAAGATTAAGTTACCAGGCATCTCTAACTTACAGCCCAGGAGAGTTTCCTGGAGTGATAACAAATTGGTGTCATTGCCGAGGAGAGGAGATCGAATCTCAGCATCCTTGGGAGACGACAAGATCCATCTTTGATGATAGATAAAGACTGGGCACATTTTCGGTTGTAATCATCTATCTGGCGACTCCATGAAGGACAGTTTCAGTTGTAACTCCACAATAATCAAATGTCAAAGGCGTTTGCAACTCTTTTGGCTCGGAGGTTTGCACCTCTTGACTTCTCAACAGTGCTTGGTTTCCCACATCTAGTTCCTTCTATAGATATTTCGGGAGATCACCTTCCAAGATTTGCAGAAAAGAAAGAAGACAATCCTTCAGATCATCTCATCAGATTTCATCAATGCATGGTTCAGTTAAATATTCATGATGAAGATGTGCTTATGAATATGTTTATGTATTCGTTGGAAGGTGATGCTTGGGAATGGTATAAATCCTTGCCTTCTTCTAGTATATCTTCTTTAAAATAATTTCATACAGCTTTTCATCATCGTTGTGAAAGATTTTTTTCTCAGGAATTTCTTCTTGAACATTGTTGTGAAGAATATATATTGTATGATGAGGTTGAGAGTTCTCCTGATTCATTTTCATATGATTATTGTACATCTGAAGATCTAAGTATTCCAAGTAAAAATCATATGAATCAAATATCTATTACTCAAACAGAACTTCGAAATGGTGTAGGCAGTCCTCAACTTTCAGTTTTGCAGATGGAGGAAAATAACACCAGTCATAAGGAACATCAAGAAGATTACTTTTCTTCTTCTGCACTCTCTGTTTCAGTTTTTTATGTGAAGGTTGTTGATGATGAAGAACATACCTTTCATAAATATCCAAAGACTCTAGATGACCTCCATTTTGATATCAAATTTGTAGATACTTTTGACATCATATCAAATGTATCTATTATTTCTAATTTGCATAAAGACCAGGTCATTTCATTTGAGATCACAGATAATAATGAACAGATTGACAGATCAGCAAGTGACATTTTCATATCTACAGAAGATGATGAGGGTAGCCTACAGCTTCCAGATTTGCAGACAAAGAAATATTTCAGCATATATGAAGAAGGAGATGGTGTGCTGGAAAGTTCAGATCAAAAGTTGAGTTTGTTTTCTCCTTCGACAGAGGTTGAACAATTTTCTTTAAACACAGAGACCAGTGAAGGCAGACATCAACAGTTTAGTTCTCAATTGGGACGGAAAGGAAACTATCAAGGAAGACATCTATCTACAAATAGAGAGCCAATCATTGACGGACAGTCATTTTTCATGAATCAGAATGCTTCTGATCTTGATTTTAGAGACCGAGTGGCTAATTTGATAGAATTATATATTTCAGACCCTTTGAAAGTTCCATATTTCATTCATTCATCAATATCCATGGGTGAGTATGAATTTTTGGAAGCTTATTTATTACTGCTGATATGTTTCAGTTATTTTCTATTAAGCAGTGATAGAGATAAAGTCATCACGGTTTTGAAGTTGCTCAAATGACTGTTATGGAAATCTGTGTTTACCTGACCAAATTTTAGATTTGGTTAGCAGTAGGGATAGGCAGAAGAATAAGCTCTTCATATGAGCACTTAGATTGTTTTCAGTTATTGGTTGAATAAGCACAATAGGCTACAGGTTGTCCGAAGATAAGTTTCTCAAGCCAGATGACTCCATAGCCCAATGGACTGACACAATACAAATTGTGAATGATTGGCGGCATAATTTTTAAGTTAATGGACAGGCACAGGTCTGCTTGCCCTTGGAACCTCACTGGGAGGATTCCATCCCCAAGTAGGAGCCAATTGTTATCACCTAAACTAGCACAGTCAAAATTGTAATTTTTAGGTGATAGAGAGAACTCCAAAAAATTATTTCTAAATTTTTATAGGCTTGTTAGAGAGCCAATTTTTTGTAAATAAACTTGAAATAAACATCAGAATTGATTTTCTTTACAAAAAGGGTGAATTACAGGTTTCCGTGGTTTAGGCGAACCTATGAAGAGTTCATTAACTACCGAAAGCAGATCTTTCGATGGTTAATAGGCGAAATTCAGGGCTAGTTAACCACTGAAAGTGTAGGTTTTCTAGAAATAAAATGCCTTGGGAAAAATCATTTTTCTCAGCCGTGGAAAAGCCGTTTCACACACTCAAATAGTCGATTGACAACTAGACATCCTAAGATTTCCAACGGTACTTTAAGATATGAATTTGGACCTCGGGAAGGCAGTCAAAAGTTCCCTGAAAGATAAGGTAGGGTGCAAAGCCCGAAAATGTTAGAGCCCGCATTTCCGCATGATCCATATGTCATTTGGCATAATGATGGAATGCTAAATGTAGAAAGTTAATAAAATTGGTGATGTAAGGTGGTATTATGACTTCTGGTTGAGGTTTGATACTCTGTGGTACTTGCAAACCTCCATTTGTCATTTCAACTTGAAACCATGGCATACACAAAAATATACGAAGTGATTGTTTCGTCTAACTATTTGATGATTCACATGGCCCTCATAACTTCAAGTCCCGAGAGATATATTCATGATGATTCCCAATTTAATTATGATTTGAAATACATCAAGTATGAAGTCTTATTTATGTTCATTATATGAAATCCCTTTGATTTCGTTATCAAACCCGAGTCTGCAGCCATTGTCATTATACCATATGAAGGTTGATTTTTCTGTTATGCATATTACAACTCCATTTGTCATCCAAATGCCATAGAAGCCCAAGTATTCTCTGTTTCATTAAGTCTGATTTTTCAGCTATAATCAAGCCTGAGTTTCTGGTTATGACTTGTTAAAGATTTTTTCTATCTCATATAACCCAAGTCATCCCTATTTTTTGCCTTTCAATTCGACATACATCCACTGTTTCCTCTTGATTTTAGGTGTATTGTCTCCCCAGCTCACAGGTTTTTGCTAATTTGCAGGTACATGGTGAGGAACCAATTGATCAAGCTGCTGATGATTACCCTAATCTACCAACTCCTACTCCTCCAGAGGAACATAGCACACCTTTGGCTGAAGCATCAACTAGCAGACCAGCACCAACCAGATCATAGAAGATAAACCAATTACTGAAGAAGGTTTATGAGTTAGAATACTCTAATAAACAAATCAAGAAGAAGAATGCACAGTTAATTGATAGAAATGTGGAATTATATGACATTAGTCAGGATGTCAGGGATAAACATGACAAGACTCTGGATAGGAACAAACTGTTGATGAAGGAGAACACCTGACTATACAGACAACTTAGACTCCTAAGGCTGAAGATGAAAGAAATTCAGACTCCAACTCCTAAGAACTCAGGGTTAGAAACCCTAATAGAATTGGCCACTTCTTTAGAGAAGGAAACAGAGAATCCTGCATAACAAACTGAAGTTTCGAGCCCTGTACAAGGAGGAGCAGCATCACCAAGCAGCCTTGATCACTCACAAAAGCAGCAGCGTAATTCATTTTTGCAATTTTGAACATTTTCAGAAAGTTATAGGTTTCGGTGGTTAACAGGCCCATATTTTGCCTCTCTTAACCACCGAAAGAAGAGCTTTTCAGTGGTTAAATAGGCCCATATTTTTATCTCTTAACCACCGAAACCTATTACATGGTAGGAAGGTCGTATTTTTGCCCAGATTTGACTTTTTCTCAACCAAATATTTCAAGGTTGGTTTCTAAAGATGCATAATAATTAAATACATCATATTTAAGGTTTTATCTTGATGTATTTAATGGTTAAGAAGGTGGAAAAGTTAAAATGGTGACCTAGTTCATGAGCAAAAAACTGTCTTTTTTGCCAAAGGTGGCAAATTCGAATTTCCTATGAAGATTCATCAGCCTTGGAAGGTTTTCTACATCTATCAAAGAGTTTGGAGGATATGAAGGCTATCAAGATAGAGTTTGACTCCTTAGATAGGATCTTTTCCTATTTTGTTTTGACTTTCCATTTTTAGTATTCTAGATCCATTCTTATAGGATCTCATCCTACACTTGTTGTATCTATTTTGATTTGACTATTTTTTAGAAAATCTGATCCATCTTTCAAGGATCTAGATTTCATCTTGTAAGGCTATAAAGCCAAAGGCATTTGGAGCACCAAGAGGTTCGATTTTGAGTTCTACATTCTACTGTTTTTGTATTAAAGAAATTTTCTTTAATTTATCAAGCTTGCAAGATTCTTTCATTTGTTATTGTCAGATCCTCCTTCATCTTTGTCTATGCATATGAGTTGAATTCGTTATTTTGTCTTTGTTTAATGGTCCTATGGTAACAATCATCTTACTTTTGACTGTTAAGCAAGAATCATAAGCATCTTTGGATAGTTTGTTGACCCATCATATATATGGTTTATGTATGTTTTGGTTAACTGATTGGTTTTTTTATCCATATGTTATACAAACCTATCTGATAAATAGCTCTTGAAGGCCTTGTGTTGCATGAATATAGTTAGACTGTCTTGAAGATACAATTCAGAGATTAGGATATTCATCTTGATCCAAACCCACACTTATTATTGAGAAAATAGTTTCCAAAAAGATTAAGTTACCAGGCATCTTTGACTTACAACCTAGGAGAGTTTCCTGGAGTGATAAAAAATTGGCGTCGTTTCCGGGGAGAGGATATCGAAGCTCATCTTCCTTGGGAGATGACAAGATCCAACTTTGATGATAGACAAAGACTGGGCACATTTTCAGTTGTAATCATCTATCTGGCGACTCTATGAAGGACAGTTTTAGTGGCGACTCCACAATAATCAAATGTCAAAGGCGTTTGCAGCTCTTTTGGCTCAGAGGTTTGCACCTCTTGACTTCTCAATAGTTCCTGGTTTCCCACATCTAGTTCCTTCTATAAATATTTGGGGAGATCACTTTCCAATATTTGCAGAAAAGAAAGAAGACAATCTTTCAGATCATCTCATCATATTTCATCAATGCATGGTTCAGTTAAATATTCATGATGAAGATGTGCTCATGAAGATGTTTATGTATTCGTTGGAAGGTGATGCTCAGGAATGGTATAAATCGTTGCCTTATTCTAGTATATCTTCTTTAAAAGAATTTCATACAGCTTTTCATCATCGTTGTGAAATATTTTTTTCTTAGTAATTTCTTCTTGAACATTGTTGTGAAGAATATATATTGTATGATGAGGTTGAGAGTTCTCCTGATTCATTTTCATATGATTATTGTACATCTGAAGATCTAAGTATTCCAAGTAAAAATCATATGAATCAAATATCTATTACTCAAACAGAACTTCGAAATGGTGTAGGCAGTC